>JBBPOK010000409.1:0-27503 GCA_038091415.1 Leccinum variicolor
CCGACGACGCATAAATTAAGCGAAGCGACATATGTACCCTGAGAGTAGGATGTGGGGGGAGGGGAGAGGGGAGAGGGGAGAGGAAGAACTGGCACATGACGGAATTCTGCCAGTGGTTACCCCCTCTCCTAGAGCCTAGACGAAGTACACGGAACCGGAGAAAGAAGCTACATAGATACATCAAGAAACTATCCAACACAGTCTTCTCAACTCCCTAGTACAACAACATCGCGTCACGGTCGCTTCAAATCCATGGTATCCTCGTACACCACTGACGCTGGGCTCCTGAAAGTGTCAAGCTCGGGTGAGCAACGATCTTTGTACAACGATTCAGTGTTCACTCACCTGACTTCGACACCCTAAAGAGAGTAAAAGTTCAGGGCATGAGCGGTATTAACAGATCCGTTCAAAAGAAATACCTTGTCGATCCAGCTGATCTGCGCCTTGAGTTCCGTCAGGCCAAAGAGTAACACAACGTAGAACAAGATGGAATAGTAAGTCCCGCCGCCGGGAAGTTGGTGGGGGTGCATGCTTCCCGCGAGTTTCGATGTGTCCGCACGTATGGAGCACAAGGTCGTGAAAGCGTCTTCAACAAACAGAAATTAGCGGCGGCAACGAGCCGTAGGTGAAAGTGCTACAAACTCACCGGGTTCTGTGTCCACCCAGCAAGGATCGGACAGCATACCTCTGTAGGCTATAATGTCTACATGGATGCTACCGCAATGGGAGATGTCAAACTCTTCGAAAATGAAATCTTTCTTGAACTCTTTCTCTTCCGACACCTCAGTACCCTTTGTGTGCGCACACAATCTGTCAATAAATGAATGCATCACCATTGGAAAGATCGCTGACCTTTTTGAGAATAGCCTCAAAGGCGTAAGGCACCTCCAGAGAACCAGCCACGCCTTCGAATGCATAGTCTTTCCTTGCAACGTGCTCAGGATCGTGTTGGTTGTACACCGCATTGCAGTGAGTTCCATAAGTGAACCTTGCGGCCCGAGACGATACAAGATTGTCGATGAAGAACGAGACTGCCCCGTCTGCCACAGCTTTGTTGCTGACAACGATCCTCAGAAAGGACAGCGCAGTTATCCATTCAAGACTTACACGTGCTGACCAGGGCGACAAAACGTGATTCCAAGAGCACTCACGTGCTCCATAAGCTTTTTGTACAGCCAGTCGCTCGCTGCAAAGCCACCCACTAAAAACACGCTCTGTCCCAAGTCGTAGCCTCGATAAACATACTGGCACCTAGCATGAAAGAGAACTCTTACAGTTATCGGCATCGATGCAGCTGATCGCTGTTGCTCAAAGGCTGAGATGATCTCATCGACGGAAGGCTCGAATAACTTTGCTACGTCTTGCCTGATTTCCTAATGAGAAAAGATCTCTGGATGCGCGACAATGCTTACCCAGATAGCTTGAGCTGGCCGGAACGAATATCATACTCTGGATCTTTGTCCCGTACGCCACCAAACTTGATATATTGGGGTTCGTCAGCATCTCGGAACCTCAATTTCGTAGTCTTGTCGAAGATCTCTGTCATGTTATCCAAGTTCTCCTCGCTTCCAAATCGCGAGTTGGCGAGTTTAGCTAAGGGAATAGCGGGTCAAAAAGGGTAGTTCCAACGACGACACGACTGACCCCTCAAGAATGCGTGCGCACGATATGTGATGAAAACGGACCCCTGGAGTCGACCTGTTTCCGTGGGATTCAATTAGCCACAGTGCTACCAGACAGAGCGAAAACTCACACTCTGCAGGAGCGATTTCTTTGAACGATCTCGGAGAAAGCTTCATAGAGTATGCAGAAAGGTCGACAGTTCCACCACCGGCGTCGATAATGATGACCCCTTGACGGTCTGGCTGTGGTTCCTCTTCCACTTCCTCCGGCTCGTCCGAGCACAAGATAGGCGTTGCGTCGAACGCGTCTGAGGCGAGAATATTAGTGACGCAAAAATGAAGACTCGCTTCTCCCTCTGTAAGGAGCTGAATCCGCGACTGGCCCTTCTCCCCAGCGGGAACAAGCCCTCCAAGCTCGGCAGCACGCCGGATTTGCTGCTGTTGTGCGCCTTCCCACCCATTCGGATGCGTCAGAACGAACTCGATGTTATTCTCGAGCGATTCCCAAAGGCAGGTGTGCGTTTCCGTGATGTATGTTTTGGAGCACCTGAACAGGTATCCCATGAAGTCGCCCAAAACCTGCACGGCTGACTTCCCCTTTGGAAGGGCAGGGATATCGGCATCCGTAAAATGAGATGCCTCCAGGTGTTTTGCGCGTAGGTAGAGTTTCCACCTGCAAGTCGAACGTCAACACCAACGCTGCCAATGCGAAGATCTCCTCACCATTCGAGCCTCGTCCACCGCTCGCTTGTGGCTAACTCGACGGTATCCTTCTCTTGGGTCTCCGCACCAACTGCGCGAAGCGAACCCGATTTGTCGTAATACATGATAGAAGGTATTCTGCTATCGCCGCCAGTACTCTCTTGTCCTGGGAATCTGTCCGAGATCAGATTTCCATCGTCGGCATCATACAGACCCTCTTACTTTGATACGGCATGAATGACTGGAATCTCCCCAGGGTCGAGGATGCAGTAGGAGACCCCAGTGAAGGTGGTGCCGACATCGAACGCCAATACCAACTTGCGAGACAGGCCCGCGTACGGTTCTCGTGCAAACATGTGTGAAAAGCGATGGAGTATACGCGGTGGGACGGGTCAGCGAGGCGAAAGTGATGCCAGGTTTATAATTCCTTGGGCATGCGCCACCCACAACGTATGTCACAGAAAGCACAGGAGAGCATGAGGGTTGTCGAGCGCCCGCTAACCCTGATACAACTGAACACAGTGTTCAGGAACCTGGATAGGAGAGAAGGACAGGAGGAGATATGGGCAATGTGATCGCGCCTACAAACGCGTAATGTGTTTTGGCAAGGCTGCGGCGCGCTCTGATCACCGTATCGCAGGAGGTCAGTTGTTGATGGCAAACACTAAAAAGTACCATATCGAGAATTGAAATCGATGTTCGTACCCTACACGAGGCACACACATTCATGTTGCCTATCACGATGCCCAGAAGTTTCGATGGGGCGACCATCATGGTCAACACGAGTCATCTAGAAAACTTTCTGCCACAAGAGGTCTTCGAAGTGAATGATGGAAGTTGGAAGATGCGTGGCCCAAATGCGAGAGTTCGTCTTGACTTCAAGAACGTCTGGGCAGCCACACCATCGCCTAGAATTCAACTTCTTCAACATACTTTTGTAGTTGGTATTGGCAGCGTGACGAGTCGGAACTGGAAATCATGATCCTGCGGGGTAGGCTAGTGGCCGCATCACATCATCCGGACTACTCCGATGACCTCACCATCGCTAGCCCAGCCCAGGCTGCTTAGATCAAGGGACGCTGTGTTGGGATTGAAATATCCCTATCAACAGAACAAGAACGTCGACCTCATTTCCGACCCTCCCAATGAATCACAACCTCGCGGCGACCAATGGACTTCATCGCGAAGATTCCGGTCTGGCCGCGCGCAGAAACCCAATAAACTCGCCAAAATTCCAATGTTCCATGCCTAATGTACAATTACAAGTGAGTGACATATTATCGACATAGCGCTCCAGTCGGAACGCCATCATGCGGTATCATCGTACACCAATACAGCCGGGGTCCTATTGCGCACAATATACTGTCAGCCCCATCCGATCTCACAAACAGAAAAACTCACCGAACTTCGACCCCCTGGTCCAGTCAAACCGTAGACGTAAGTAGGCGAAAGATAGATAGAACAAAAAACACTCACGTTCTCCATCCAGCTCACCTGCGCAGCGAGCTCCGTCAACCCAAACAGCAAGATGACCTTGATCTCCAACGCATAGTACAACGATCCTTCGGCAGTTCGTCTCGGTGATAGCGACTTGGCAAACTTGGTCGTATCCGCATGCACGGTGCACAGCGTCGAGAATTGATCTGTGACAACGTTGAGCCCGCTCATGACGAGCCTTTTGGAATGCGTACCTCGTTCGTTGTCCGTCCACGTAGGCTGGTCCAGCGGTCCTCGATAGGACGTGATACTGATGTCCATGGAATTACACGCCACTTGAGACGACCGACGAACCGCAAACGACTCTTGGAACTCTTGCTTCTCAGCAACACGTGTGCCCTTGAAGACGAGCGTCAATACGAGGCGTGCGGGACACGTTGACATCCCGTCGGCTCACCCTCGTCAGAATGGAAGCAAAGGCGTTTGGAAGGGCCAACTGCCCAGACGGTCCGCGGTAAATGTTCTTCTGTTTCGCACGGTGTTCGCTGTCCGTGGGGTTATACGGAACGCTGCACTCGGTACCATACGTCAACTTGGCGACCCGTGATGAGACGAGGTGGTCGAGGTGGTAGGATATTGCACCGTCTGCCACAGCCTTGTTCCTGACCTCTAGGTGAGCTCATTGTTGGTGCATGCCATCCATGAGAACGTACACGTGACTATCGGGTCGACAAAGGTTGATGTTGAGGGCATCGAAGTATCTCCGAAGACACGAGAACAACCATTCGCTTGCGGCAAAGCCCCCTACTAGGAAGACGGACTGGAAAGGAGTCAAAAGCTGACCGTAACCAGCCACAGGGCCAACCTCACCGTGATAGGGGTCGAAGACGCCTGTTGTTGCTTCTTGAACGCATCAATGATATCCCTGATTGAGGGTTCGAAAAGTTCTGCGACCATCTTTCTGGAGAGACATCAGTAACGGGTTCCACGGATGAAAGCCAACTTACCCTGAGAGTCGAAGTTGACCAGAACGTATATCATACTGGGGATCCTTATCGCGGACGGTGCCAAACTTGATGTATTGCGGATCCTCGGCGTTGCGGAGACGAAGCTTGGCTGTCTTATCAAAGATCTCCGTCATCTGTTTCAGTATATCTGGGTTACAATACTTTGAACCTTCCAGTTTCCCTACGGACGTCATGAGCGTCCGCATTACAGGAGACCTGTCCAGAAACCTACTCTTGAGCAGGCCAGCGGCCCTCCGCGTAACCAATACGGATCCCTGCAAGCGACCTGGGTCGATCGCTTGATTAGACACTATGATTGCCATTTTTTATGGAAACGCGACTCACACTCGGCAGGTGCAATCTCCTCAAACGAAGCAGGGGACAATTTCATGGAATACGCGCTCAAATCGATCGTTCCTCCTCCGGCGTCGATGATGACAACGCCCTGCTCGCGTGGTGGTTCGTCCTCAGCCTGAGACTGTTCAGTCGAAAGTATAGGTATCCTCGACAGCGCTTCCGACGCCAGAATGTTGGAAACGCAATAGTGCAAGCTGGCCTCGCCCTCCGTCAACAAATGTACCCGCTCCTGGTCCTCGGGGGAACCCGAGACGAGACCTGCCATCACCGCCGCGCGCCGGATCTGCTTTTGTTGTTGACCTTCCCATCCGTTCGGATGGGTGAGCACGAACTGAATGTGATTCTCGACCGACTTCCAGAGGTTCATGCCATGTGAATCTTCAATATACTTTTGCGTGCAGTGGAACAGGTAGTGCATAAAGTCCGCTAGGACGTCGACGGGCGACTTGCCCAGCGGAATCGGAGGGATGTCGTCGTCGGCGATGTGCGAAGCGGCGAGGTGCTTCGCTCGCAGGTGTAGCTTCCACCTATGACCACATGTCATCTAGGCCGCACAATCGGATGAGGGTCGGAACACGCACCACTCGAGCCTGACCCATTGTTCGTCCTCTGCTTGCTCGATGATGTGATCCTGCAGCGCCTCCGCGCCAAAGGCACGAGGAGTGCCATGCTGGTCGTAATACAGGATGGACGGTATCTTGCAATCACCGCCTACATGCTCCTGTGCCGGGTATCTGTTAACGCCATCACACGCATCAGCCGTCAAGCGCGGGAGTGATGGCACGAGGGAGGGGGCAACGAACCTCGTGACGCCTTGAATCTTGGGGACTTCGCCCGGGTCCAGGATAGCGTACGAGACGCCGCTGAAGGTGGTGCCGACGTCGAACGCGACGACGAGCCCACGTACACGGCCTAGATAAGGCTTTCGGGAGAGCATCTCTCCAAGAATAAAAGGATGTGTGACGTATTTGAATCGCGTGCTCTCTCGAGGCCCTGAGGGGTGGGGTGGGTCGGCGAGCAGACGTGAGGGAGCCACGTCGTGCTAGGACACGGCTTTTTATTTGAGCGGCATTCATTATCAGAAAGCTCATGGTGACTTGCAAGGAGTCACAGCATGCTGCCTTGGTGTGAGCACGACATGGCAACAAAGCAACGCCCACCTGCGAAATGAAATGGGCGAGGCGTACATACCGCCGTTCCCAAACAACGTGTTCCGTACTAGTGATCACGGCACGAGGCGGTAATAAGGAACGGACACGCCTCTATAGCACCCCCGCCATGCGGTCGTCGTCGGTACCAAAAGAACATTCAAATGCCCGCCGATCGCTAGTTTACCCCTCCCTGATTTTATTTTCTTCGTTAGTACTTACTTGCTTGCTATGAACTTGTCGACCTTTGCGTTCACGCCGTCCAGATATTGGGTCTTTCCTATCGCGTTTGCAGGGCTCCCTTTGGTCTTTCTGCGCTTCATGCCGGCTCTGTCGCTCAGGATCCTCAGGGCCTTCACGGGCAGAAAGTCCCAGGATGAAGAGGAGAGGGAGAGGGAGCAGGAGGAGAGGGTCAAAAAGCTCGAGGAGTCGCTGAAAGCCACTACCGAGGACAACCGGAAACTAAAAGAGGAACTCGTCCAGCTCAAGGCCACCCATCAAAAGGCCCTCGACGACGCCACCGCCGTCTCGCGCTCGCTCAGGCAGGAGAAGGAGAACAGGACGGCGACGCAACAAGCGCTGCGTCGAGAGGAGGACGAAAAGACAAAGGCAGTGGCGCAGAGCCAGCGACTCCAGGTCGACCTCAACGGTCTCAGGCGTCAGCTCGAGGTCAAGGAGGGCGAGCTGAAGAACCTCCGCGGCGAGCTCCAGCACTCGCAGACCAAACATGACGAGCTCACAGCTCTCCTCGACACCCGTTCACGCGAGCTCAAGGGCGCTCAGGTTTACCTCACCAAAGCCGACACGCTCTCCGGCGCCGAAGTCATCGGTCTCGTCGACGCCCTCAATGTCGAGATCCTACAGACATCGGCCTTCATCTCCGACTCGTTCGACTTTGCCCGCCAGCAAGCGCACGCAGACGAGATCAAGGAGGCCAGCAGCAGGATCACCGAGCTCATGGGGTCTAACCTGACGCATCTGCTCAGCACCGTGCTGCACAGCGAGGACCCACTCCTCGTGCAAATCGCGTTGCAGGGCGCAAGCGTCGAGTTTTCGCGCTGGATTATCATGACCTGGGACTTTGACGGCCTCCAGGCCGAGCAGCCACTCGCAGAGATTTACAACGACATCCGCGAAACAGGTGACTTTTTTTTTTTTTTTGATTATCAGACTCACGCTAACCTTTGTAACTAGAAACACAAGCGGTGGGCGGTCGCTGGCGTGCCCTGACACGTGCACACGCACAGAAAGTGGCTCTACAGGAGGCTGACCTCCACGGGACGATGGTCGCCCACATCTCCGACACGCTCGTCATCATCCTCGTCGCTGCAGGATGCACCAAGAGCTACGAGGATACCTATCGCGAGTTCACGCAAAAGTTTGGCGAGCGCATCTCCAACATCGTCAAGATGGCATCGCGGTTGAACAAGGCGATGGGCGAAGAGGTCACCTCTGCCGATCTGTGGCCCATGAACGCCGCCTCGGGCGACAAGTTTGACAAGGTTACTATGGACAATTTCGAGTCGAGTGCAGACGACTCGCAAGGAAAAGCCGTGCTGTGCACGACTGCACTAGGACTGCAGAGGTCAGAGAAAGTGGTGCAGGGTGATGCGCCGGTCGAGTTCAAGACCACGACGCTCCTGAAACCCAAAGTGGCCGTCGAGTCGATAGCTGACGACCTGGAGCGGGATAATGTATGATCCTTCCCGTCAAGATATATACTAATTCATCACGAGTAGAGGCTGTCGTCTCTACATATGGCATCACTTTATTGTATTTACGACTGCTAGCTTGCGTCATGTCTTTCAATAATAAATTATCAGGTGTAATCCACGACAATGGTTCGTCTATCCAAAATGTCCATACTATGAGCTGGTATCCATGGACGGGGTATCGTCACCAGCAGCTTCCTTGTCAGAAGCAGGAACAGTTTTTTCCCACTCTTTCAGCGCCGTCTCGAAAGATTCCCAGACGGATTGACCGAGGTGCACGCCACCCACTTCCCTGTCGTCTGGAATCGATCCGTCC
The DNA here is from genome assembly GCA_038091415.1 of Leccinum variicolor. Lineage (NCBI taxonomy): Eukaryota > Fungi > Basidiomycota > Agaricomycetes > Boletales > Boletaceae > Leccinum > Leccinum variicolor. The sequence continues at coordinate 8,302 of JBBPOK010000409.1, forward strand.
TTTTGCTCTTCGCTTCCCGAGGGTATCCCAGCTGGCGTGGGTATTCGCAGATGCACGACCGCGCATTCTCGATACAATGCTCCCGCCTTCAAAACCTCCTCTGGGGCATCTCCGGTGGGAGGACCAGGAGGGGACGTCCGAGCGCTCTTGAACGGAGTCGGAAGGAAGAGTACGTGCAGTACAGACTGAACCGTAGCCGTCTGAGACTTGGTCAACAATCTCAGCAGTGGCTGTGCGATGAAGTAGCTGTAGCAAACCATGAAGAATCGCTGGTAGAATACGGGCGAGAACGACTTACATGATTGTCCCGAGAATTGACCGTCCCGGCTGGCTGCTGGCCTTGAGCAGGGCGGCAATGGTATCTGCACGACTGATTCCGGGAGAGACAGAGACAGCGACTATATTCGACTTTTGAACCTTGTCGCTCACCACTTGCACGGTCGTCTCGTCCGTCTTGGGCACCTGGCCACCGGACGGAAGCGCATCCAGAACGCGCTGTAGATGGCGCATAAAAATGATGGTTTCGACAGACCTCCGACCTTCCAGCTTGAAGAGCGGAGCAGTCGGTGGAAGTGTCTGTGTCAGCGAATACGTCGGGGATGCAGCTGCATAGAACGGGTTGACGACGTTGATGATACGGATGTCGCGCTCTACGGGTGCGACGAGCAGGAGGGGGAGGAGCAACGTGAGCATCAAGAACGTAGCCAACGAGGACGCTCGTCGACGCTTTGCAAGTTCCTCGGTGTCTTCGGGAGCGAGAAATGAGCCTATGGGCTGGTATTCGTGCGCAAAGACGATCGCGTCTAGACGAGTCTCTTTGCCCGTGAGGAACTTGGTGCAGAACGAGCGCACGGAGGCCGACGAAGACAGATCACACTCTTCTGCGTAGACGTGGTCGTTTTTGGTCGTCGAGCGCACGAGCTCGACCAGGATCTCCACCTCGGGGTGGTCGATCGGCTTGGGGGAGAGTGCGATGACATGTGCGCCTCGCTGGGCCAGGTTCTGAACGAGCGTGAGTCCGAGCGGGGTGAAGGCTCCCTGAAAAAAAAATGAGCGTGAATGGACCGAGAAAAAGGCAACGTCAATGCTCACGGTGACGAGGACGACCCGGGTGTTCATGTCGCGCTCGCGTGTTGTCGTTCTTCCTTGTGCAAAGGCATGAACGACGACGACGACTAGAACGGCGACCAAGACGTGCACATAATACGACGAAGGTAGCAACACTCCGAGTATCTTGAGAACCATCTTATTAGACTCCGCTAATTAGTACACTTCACCATGTCGCTCAAAGTCCCAAAGGCAAACAACATCCAGCTCTTCAAGGATGGCTACAAAGTACGACGATGGCCCTAATCGACCTAACAGAACTGACCGATCTCGTCGTAGCACCTTCAAGGACTCGAGGACGCTGTGTTGCGCAACATCCAGGCCGTCTCGGAGTTATCAGATCTCGTACGAACGAGTTTCGGTCCCAACGGTACGCAGAAATTCGTGTCTTTTATTGCTCTACTCATTCGCGATTGCCAGGTCGTAATAAACTGGTGATCAATCACCTCGGTCGATTGTTCGTCACGTCCGATGCCGCTACCATCATCAAAGAAGTCGAGGTCGTACATCCAGCTGCAAAGCTGCTCGTCATGGCATCGCAGGCTCAGGAATCCGAGGTAACCTTTACTGTTTGCACCAGATCACAGTTCTACTAACCACATCCCTCATTCTAGATGGGCGACGCTACCAACGCCGTCATCATCTTTGCCGGCGAGCTGCTCAAAAAAGCAGAACACCTCCTCATCATGGGCCTACATCCGAGCGAAGTCATCAAAGGATACAATCTCGCATGCACGAAAGCGCTTGCAGAGCTCGAGAGTATGTCCACTCGACGCGTGCGATCGGAACGCGACTGACACCCCCTCGAGATCTGTCCACGTCTAGCCTACCTTCTCCTTTCACGCAATCTTCCCTTGCAGAGGCGCTCAAGCCCGCCATCGCATCAAAACAATACGGGTTCGAAGACACCCTGTCGGCCCTCGTCGCAGAGGCCGCACTGGCAGTCATGCCCACCAACCCAAAAAACTTCAACGTGGACAACGTACGCGTCGTCAAGATCATGGGAGGTAACCTCGCCGGAAGCCGCGTAGTACAAGGCATGGTCTTCGGTCGCGAGCCAGAGGGCGTCATCAAAAAAGTCACCAGAGCCAAGGTCGCCGTCTTCACCTCCGCGCTCGACATCGCCCAGACCGAAACCAAGGGCACAGTCCTCATCAAAAACGCTGACGAGATGCTCAACTTTACACGGGGAGAGGAGAAACACTTGGAAAAAGTCAGTGGTCCCGCACCTTTTTGTCACTCTATGCTGACCACATCCAGATCTTCAAAGAGATCGCAGACGCGGGCGTCAAGGTCATCATCGCCGGATCCTCGGTCGGCGAACTCGCCCTTCACTATCTCAACCGGTTCGACATCGCCGTCCTCAAAGTCCTCTCCAAATTCGACCTCCGTCGCGTCAGCCGCGTCGTCAACGCCACCCCTCTCGCCCGCATCGGCGCACCCACACCCGAAGAAGCAGGCTACGTCGACGTCTTCGAAACGACCGAAATCGGCGGCGACCGCGTCACCGTCCTCCGCCAACTCCGCACGGACGAACAAGGCTACGACACCCTCGTACCCACCGAAAAAACGCGCACGGCGACGATCGTGTTGAGGGGCGCGACTGCGAATCATCTGGATGATCTAGAGCGCGCGATCGATGATGGCGTGAACGTCATCAAGGCGCTCCTCAAGGACGCGCGGCTTGTACCCGGCGCGGGCGCGACGGAGCTCGAGCTCGCTAAGCGTGTCGACGCGTACGGGAGCGGGCTCAAGGGTCTGGCACAGCATGGCGTCAAGCGGTATGCGACGGCGCTCGAGGTCATACCCCGGATGCTCGCAGAGAACGCGCTCGGAGGGGCAGAGGGTAACGAGGTGCTTAGTCGGCTGTGGGCAAAACACGAGCAAAAGGGCGGAGAGGCGTGGGGCGTTGACGTCGAGGTACGCCTACGACTGACTTTGAGGTGACTACTAACTACAACTACAACTAGGCTGAACGGGACGGCACGCTGGTAGCCACCGATTACAAGATTCTCGATTCCCTGGCCGCCAAGTCATGGGCGATAAAACTTGCGACGGAGGCTGCCGTCTCGGTGTTGAGCGTGGATAGCATCATCATGAGCAAACCTGCTGGCGGACCAAAAGTGCCTCAGCAAGCGGGTAATTGGGACGAGGACGACTAGGACAGTAGATTGCAGTACAATAATGAATTGTGTGCCAGTTTCCAGACTAACATATCAGGAATGAGAGAGAAAGGAATGGGGATCTAGTAGTAAAGAGTACTTCAAGAGAGAGGGGGGAGTGCCTTGTGCAGTGTGTGTGTGTACATGTCCATTAATGTGATAAGTGTGGCCGTTGAAAGGAGACGATGGCAAGCAAGGGAGAGACTAGTAGTGAAGAAGACGATGAATGCCAGAAGGGAAAAAAAAAGGAGAGTTAACACAACACGAGTGTCCGTTCACCAACGCTAGAAAATCGGGTTCGAATGTACAGCGCCTACAAGTCACCACCTCACTCCTCGTCCCCAGTATGTGTCGATCGGGATGGAGGAATCTCTTCTTCCTCTTCCTCTTCTTCCTCCAGGATCGGCGCTTCCATGTCATCCTCTTCCACATCATTCTCCGCCTCGTAATCTTCGTCAAATAAGACATGGAACTGCAATGAATCAGCCGTCATGCTCATACACCTCCTCGATACAGCGAACGTACATGAGTAATGAGCGCCTTGACGAGCTTGTGCGTATGTCCCATATTGGCCAGGATGAGCGCAAAGTCGTTTTGAGGCGCCCGCAAGAGGTTCGGACTGAACACGATCGCAAGCGCTTCCGCCGTCATATGGTTCTGCTCCTCAAAATCGGTGACTCTGTTGGAACGAACGCGTCGCATGCTTCTCAGGGCCAAAAATAAACGAGAAAGACGCACTTGTCGAGATGCTCAGCGACGCGCTTCAGCAAATCAAAGTTGGCACGCGGCAAAGCATGGACGACGCTTCGAATGCTCAACAACCGCGCATGGAGATTTTCCACCTCTGTGATGAGTCAGAAGACGGGATATACGGTGCAATCAAATCGACCCACTGATCGCCTCGATGACGGCGTAGTATGCCGCCGAAGGAAACACGGGCTCTGGCAAAAGCCTAAACCACGACTTTATCAAGTCACAGACCGCATACACGTCCGAGCACGCGGTAATAGGCATTTCGCCCCTGTTGAACGCATCGCGCAGGGCGTTTATTTCGGAAGTGGCTCCAGCAATACGATCTAGGAACGCATAAAACAGCTGCCTCCACGACGGAAAGACGGAACTCACATATGCCAACTTCGCTCAACCCACGGGTCTCGACGGCAGATAGACAACTTGCAATCACAGAAGGCACCGTTCCAGGTGGGATTTCCATCCCATCCGCTTCGCGTTCGAGCAAAAATTGCAGTTCCACACTAAAGACTATGAAGTATCTCGCATCAGTCTCGTAACCATCGCGAAATGCGAGAGCAACACGCACCAGCCGAGGGATCTCGCGACGCCGACGATACGCCGACAGGATCGATGATATGGTCAGACAACTGAGGTTTGGGAGAGTTGCCAAGGTACGTCAACCGTCGCTTCGCAGCAACCTTGGACACGTTCGTGATCGTTTCTATCCATTTCGTCATCTCCTGCCTCGAGTTCGCCTGTAACAAGTACTGCTCCCCCTCCTCCGTGTCCAGCTGGAACATATACGACCGCTCGTTGTTGATAAACTGCGCCACCTTGGCACCCACGACCGAAAGCACCAATGACGGCTTCCCAGACGGCGTAAAGTCCAGCTCCGCAGGCGACTTCTTCGCAATCACCGCATGGTCCGTGAACGCACTCGAAATGGGCCGCATCAGCTGGAAGAACGCGGACGAATAGCTCTTCTTCATGCGGTGTTGCTTCTGCGCCTGCGTCATCGGTTTCCGGGGGCGCATTACTTTGTTCAGGTACTCGTCCCTTTTCTCCATCCGCAACTGCTCCTGTTTCTTGTCTTTGCTGAGCCGATCGTACAAGTACTTGTCCCGTTTGTTCTTCTCGTGCTGGAGCGTGACCAGGCGCTGGAAAGGTCGGACGACCTTTTTCGCAGGGGCAGACCCGCTGGTCTGGGCATGAAGAGCTTCTCGCTGCGCTTCCTCCTTGATGCCGCGAAGGTCAAAGTGAAGGCCGCTCACTTCCTGTTCGATGTTGTTCAGGCGCTCGAAATCCCGTCGGTCGACGTCTTCCCTCGAACGGCCATGCATATTTAGCAGCGTTGGCGTATTGAGTATGGCGTCGCACATATGTCTACAGAAGACGTCAGTACAACGATCATGCCCCCCCCCAAAAACACCGACCTGCGTTTATCCAGATTAATAATCGACTGCGGATCTTCCGACGATATCGTCACCGTGTTCGGTATACTCGCAATCTCGAGTATCCGCTCCAATAGCCAACTCACATCGACGATGAGCGGATGATCTGATGACGATGACGACGACTTCGATTTGGGAATCGTAGGTCGCGACAGCAATGCGCCTAGGCTATCGCACTGCACTCCACGCATGTGCGCAATGTTCTGCCAAGGTCGCTGATGCATCCGGCTCTCGGGGCTCAGGATCGCTGCTGTCAGTACAGCTTCCACAAACGATCGTACCACAGGTCGTTCCCGTTCTTGAGGATCAGCAAACCCACCGCCCGTCCCCGTCCCCGATCCCCTCCCTAACCCCGCCTCGAGACTACGCATGCGCGCGATCTCCATGGCTCGCAAACACAAGTCCATCCGAGCTTGTCGACTCCGAACACCAATCTTGGGCCCAACGAACTTCGAGATGACCCATTTGCGGAGGATGTTGTATGCACGTACACAACTCCGCACGCTGGGCGGAAGAAGACGATAAACCGACTCCTGAGAGTCAGATACCAACGATGACGGTTCGACGTCCATGAGATGGGAATACATCGTCTGAATGTCGACGTCATCCAAGTAGCTTGTCTCCCGGGTCGAGAACCAGCCCGTCCGGTCAGCGCTTTGTACTTCGAGCAGATCAGCGGTGATGAACAAATCCTGTTGATGCGAACGTCAATGGAGCGTAGTTCGTGTATAAAACAAGCGCGTACCTCCTCCGTGACGTTACTGAACGCAGCAAAACCCATCGCGTTCAAATCCTCCACCAAATCTTCAGCGGCTACTCGATCGAAATCTGATGCCAGACTCCCAAAAGATCGACCACGCGAGGATGTTTCTTTGGGTCGGGGGACGGCACACGCGACCGTCGGTGGACGCAATGTGTGTGACAAGAACGTCGACAGCGTGTTCTTCCTCGTTGTCTCCAACTCGTCCCAGGCACGAGCGAGTTCGTCGTCGTCGTCGGCCGGAGGACAGTCGGGCACAGATCTATCCAGCGGTGCTTCCAAAAAGGCCCTGACCGTCTCGTACAGCTGGACCTCATCCAAGCAGTCATGTGCGCCCCCGCCAGTGGTAATCCACTCCTTCACGACCCCAAATATCTCCGAACGGTATTGTACAACGAGGATGGGCGCGTTTGGAGTAGTGTTGCTCGAAGGTCGACTCCCCACAAACCGTTTGCGTAAAAGCTACGTCTCATTTAGCCTCTGAGAAGAGGGGGGCGATCCTCGTACTCACCTCGAAAAACACATATGGCGTCACGAAACTGCGAAACATGTTCCACCACACCCGCGCAAACTCGGACCGATCGATAATTAAATCCCTCGTATTCCCATCCCGCAACGACGTCTCCCCGTTATCGTCTGCCACCGCAACCGAAACGCCCTTGAGACCGTGAATGAGCACGTTCACCAGCCTGTCCAGCGTCCCGGCCTGCACAAGCACTCGGATCGGCCGTTCGGTGGACACCTCCGTCATCACTTGGTGATTGGCGCGTTGTGATATGGCAGGGAGCGAGTTCCTCCGCTGCACGCTGCTCTTGCGCTCGAGTCCCTGCGAGGAACCAGGCTTCACCCGTATAGAAGGCGTTCGAACTATCGTCCTTTCGTTGCTCGATGTTTCAATCGCCGAACTAGGTGGACGAGACGGAGCGCGCGACGCTGGCCTCGAAGCCGAACCCGGGTCCATATCAGAGTGGGCCACTAGAAGCAGTTCCCCATCGTACACAGGAATGGCGGTTCCTCCTAGATCGACGTCTCCGATCTTGAGCAATTTGTCTTTGCTCGTTGGTGCATCGTTTTTCGCAAACGTTCGCAGAGAGGTGTCGAGGTTGCATAGTTGTTGGAGCTCGTCCACGCCGAGTTTAGTCGGCCCGCTCTCAAGACGACCCCTCCAGACCTGACCTCGATCAATCAAAGAGACAGTGGGTAAAGGTTCGACGAAGAGAAGGGGAACCAGAGGATGGCAGTGTGTATGAGGCGTAGCAGTAGACTGACTCCAGAAAAATGGTTCAAATAATCCTTTCCTCCGCGGTTCGGCAGCCAAAGAAAGCGACATGAACTGGTCGATGCTAGAACTACGCATCAGCTTCTATCTCACAAACCATCGCACGACGAAACATACCGCTGGAATTTCATAGCAAACGCATTCTGTATCCCCTTCCCGTCAGACAAGTCCTCCCAAAGCGAAACCAGCCTATTGACGTCCTGAGCAAGCGAGGCATACTCGACGGGCGTCCTCGAACAGAGAGCAAAGCGCGTGCTGAGACCCTCGAAAATACTCTGCGCCTTTAAAAGCGGCTCGGTCACCCAATACTCGTCCATGTGATTTCTCGCGCGATCCAGTTCGTAGCGTATCTGCTCCTTCGTGTCCCCTCCCCATGCGGTCACCATTGGCTCTTTAGCAGAGGCTACATGCCCGTCGTTTTCGGGATAAATCCACGACTCGACAGCGATGACGCTCTGTCGATCAGCACGCCTCCAGGCTTTGGTTAATCTGGCTACAGGACGAGAGCACAACGCAGCCGATATAGCTTTCCAGGAGCATTCGTCACCCGCAATACGGCAGAGCTCTCCAACCCTGCCCCAGATGGAGATGACTTCGGAACGAGAATGGGTGCGCGACGATCGGTCAAGGTGCGCATTGTTTGTATTGGACGAATCCGAGCCAAGGATTTGCATCAAGAGCAACTTTGTCAGCCAATGCGGATGATCAGCGCTGCCAAAAAACTTGGTCGGGTGCGGTAACTCCTCTGCGTGGGCCTCATCGGCATCGTCGGAAGCGACGGCAGTAGCGTCGAGTCCGAGGACATGGTTGGCCGTCAGATTGTGGGGAAGACTCTGGAACGCGCGCCGATGGAATATTTGAAGACTGAGAGCGATCAGGTGAGGATCGAGCAGCGAAAGGATCTGACGAGAGAGACCATCTTGAGCAAGCATGGCCCATATTCTTGGCTGTCGTTCCGCTGCGTCGGGAAACAGAAGCTGTGGCCGCTGCTGCCGAGAACTGGGCGCCTTTAGCGGAGTAGTGGTAGACGTTCCCAGCGCATCCATCAAGGAAACGATTTTGCCATCTTGAGGTCGGGGAGAGAACGTTGCGAGATTGGGAGAGACCGCGTTCGCAACATCCATCTGGGGGCTTCCCAGGTTCGGGTTCGGAGATGGCGCATAAATCGCTTGAGTAGAAACAGATTTGGGCACACCGCCATTAATGGATAGAGGATTGATGTTGACGTCGGGAATAGTGCTGGATAAGAATTCCTGCCAACCAGACTCGTCGGATGGGATACCGTGGTATCTGACGTATTCCTGGGCCATCCAAACTACCCTGGCGCGCTCCGTCTCTTTGATGTCCGCCTCTGCTCCGTTGACCAAATTAGAACATACGCGTGTAAATTCGTTCTCAAACTTGGCCCGATCCACAAAGGTAGGCAGGCAAAGGATGATTGCAGCAGAGAAATCCTTCCACTCTGGACTTTTCCCGTCAGTAGACTGTTCCGCGGATTCCGGATTCACGTCCAAGGCAGGAACGATGAACGTCGTCGAGAACACAGCTTCGTGCAAGAGCGCTTCGAACGTTCCCTTTACGATATGGCCATCTTCAACCACTAGCTCTGGATGCGTCCTTCTTCCCCAATACGCTCGCTTCTTTCTCCCGATAGACCCAACGCCATCTTCTTTCATCCTTCCTGCCCTCCCAAATTCCTCGGAGACTTCCGATTCCGCGACGACGTCTTCGAGGCTAGGCGGGATGACGCCCGTGGGGAAAAGCTCCTTGATCGCAGTGCTTCTATCACTCGGTGGCTTATAGAAATACATCTTTGACCCTTTCAGCTCGGTCTTGAAAGGCTTCCAACCCTTTGCCAAGGCTGAGTTGGCAGGGGTGCAGTAGGATCGCTGGTAAGCCTGTATCATCGGCGCAGCATCCGTCAGACGATTGATAAATCCGGAGTTATAGGTGATCTGAGAAGTCCGTCTGGAAACTGGGCCATCATCAACTTCGGGCACATCGTTGGAGATGGGTGGAGCTAGCAGCGAAGAAGAAGGTTGGTGTGCGGAAGCCTGTAGTGCTAGGTTGGAGGCCGAGTGCTTGTGAGAAGGACCGGCGAGACTGAAAGGGAAAACGCCACGAGTGGTTGAATTGCCTGAAGATTTATCACTTTCGGGAGGTTTCATTGAGTCTCCCGAACCTTTTCGTTTGGGACTGTTCGCGAGGCCGAGTTTGGAAGCCGAGAGTTTCGTGGGTAGCCTAGGCGCGAAGGGATTCATGCGAGCGGTTGGTGTGGGTGGTGAATCGTCGGGCAAAACGAAGCCTTCGGAGGTGGGAGAGGAGACGGATATGGATATATTAAGCTCGTTCATGGTCAAAGAGTCATCGGGAAGGGTATCAGCTATATTTGCCGCAGCGGACGGAAGAGACTGCATGGTCGGACCCGAAGGAATGGCATGATTGGAGAGAGATGCAGGATGGAGGGTGGCACTGCTGCTGCTTCTATTACGATACTCCTGTATCCTGTGCTGGAAGGAAACGTCGACCTTTGAATGGGAAGGGTCGGGGAAGCTTCTTAGGTCGTCTACGGACTTGGACCAAGTTTTGCGGGATATGTTGCGAAGGTCGCCAAGAGAGCCTTCAGTATCAGAAGATGGGTGTTGGGAAGATGGGTATACTGAATTTAATTCAAATGACTTCTTCCGTCTAAACGCAAGTTCTGCAACGGACCTGTATGTACAGGATGATGAGTCAGTGAGTGACGAATGGTGGCACGAGGCACGAAATTAAATTGGATGCACGCGACTAGAACAAACGGAGAAAACCACGTTGAATGAAAAGGGGGGCGCTTACCTGGTGGCAGAGTCCATTGTGTGGGGCTCAGACTGAAATGATGACGAGAGGATGGGACGAGGGTCTGTGGGTCTGGAAATTTTGGGCCGCCTGGGTGGTGCACTTGTACTTGGGCGTGGTTCGTGACCAATGGAGATGGAACGCGGGTCCGATGCCTTCCTTCCGAACCATTTCGAGGGTTTTGAAAGGAAATGGGAGATACCCGAGGGGGAGGTCGAGCGTGCCTGGGGAAAGGCGACGGTTGCGGGAGAAGAAGGCATCGATGATGATGCCGTTGTATCCTGTGGACTGAGCGTGTTGAAATGCTGAGGAGCGCCACGTGGAGGCATTTCTCGATGGCCACTGGAGCAAAGGAGTGCGAGTGATTTGGGTGAGATTTACAGCGGATATTATGAACCTGAACTCGATGAGTTTGTTGGATCGCGAAAAGACACGCGTCGTGGACGTACTTGCTAAAGAAAGATGTTCACATGTGCAGTGGACGTGAAACAAAGTGGTGTGGATGGAGAGGCCCGGGAAACCCCACGAATATGCGTTTTAGGAAATGTGGCGGTTCACCGAGGAGGAGACGGTGAAACTTTGAACTTGACAACTTAGTACTGATAAGTACTAGTACAGAATGTAATCAAGGCTGCCAAATCTGCTCCAAGTCTCATTCCGACCTCAATTCTCAGGGCCGGGGGTCACTTGGCAGTTAATCCGACGTCCAGGTACCTCTCCGAGCAATTTTATTGGAAGTCGAGCTGTCATGTAGAGGCCGACCCATTATTATCCACTTGGCCCCGAGGATCATCGACATCGATCATCAGCTGCAGAGCTGCGGTGCGCGGTACGACCCTCTCCTTGAACCCGTCAACATTTTGAAAGCGGTTCGTCTATTTACCCGAAATCGTACAAGCAGATCTCGCGAAAGGTCCTCCGAATCTCCCGGGATTCACGCTAGACCCACATTCAATACACGTGGGTACCTTTCCTCGATCATATCACTACCTCGATTTTACAAATTGCTTTACAGAAACTTCACATACACGTACTACATTACATCGCCAAACTTGTTGTTTCATCGGCTTACGCCCCGTCCTTGACGGCCAACCAAGAAGGCCTGTTGGAGATCTCGTTCCACCACCTAGAAACCAAATCAACACCATTTATACTAACAGTTCGGAGGTGTCGCACCTGGATACGTTGGGCCTCTTCGTCAATTCATCACCATAACCTAGTGCAGGGAGCAGGGCTCCGTAAGGCAAGTGCTGCAGGTCAGCAAGTGTCACGTTCTGCAATCTCATGAGCGACAGGCATATCGAGTAACTGGACAATTATCCCCATACATTTCCAGCCAGGTATTTCTGCTTGCTGAGAATCTTCTCATACACATCGAGGTTGGCTTTAAGCTTTTGGAGGTGCTCCTCGACCTTGGCTTCGTCCGTCTTCAAACCACGGAGTCTTTGACACGCTGATCAGATGTCGAGCGCTCAGACAAATAATTGCAAACATACGGCTTGAACATCTTCTCGCCGGCCAGAGGCCCAGCCTGGGAGTTGAAGTTGAAGATCTCGACGAGGTATGCCTGCTCGAACAGCGCCTCCTCCTTGGGGTCGATAGGAACGAGACCTTTGGTGCCCTGGTCCGCGTACTTCTTGATCAGATAGCGAGAGATGGCGCGAGACTCGTAGAGGATGAAGCCATCTTCGTCCTTGTATTCGCATCCAAACGGTTGCTCAGCGTCTTACCCAGCGTTGACTTAGGTGTCACAGATGCCACTCACGATGTACGGAATCTGACCCCATGGCTGGTACTTGAGATACTCGGCAGACTTGTGCTGGCCCTTGGAGAGGTCGACGGGCACCAACTCGTAGGGAATATTCTTCTCCTTGCAAATCAAAGCGACCAGGCGGGTGCAAGTGGACTTGGTGTAGCCGTGGAGCTGGAGGACCATGGTTGCAGCAGGTTATATGATGATGGAGGGAGTTCTGAGGGCTTGAATGGCCATAGACCGTTTCAACGCCTGGTTATATATGTGCAGGCGTACTGTACTATCCATAACAGATTATCAGCGACCGATGTCAGGCCCTGAAGAGTTTCAGGAATGTTCCTTCCAACTCGACACGCGACATGCCGGGATGGGCCGATTGGCCCAGAGCCCAGAAGGGACTTCGGCAAGCTACGAAAGGTCTTACTCCGACTTGTGCTTCGAAGTATTGCACCGTGATCAGTATATCCTGACTCAGATCCGGATATTAGCCGCCCTCCACTGGCCCATCTGTCCTGCTGTGATGAGTCACCGCTGACTGAGATGCTGATTAAACACCGACCTTTTAGTCAACTAGAGCTGAGAAATCAAACCGACTAGCAGCGTTAACAGCGCGTAAAGTTGCCACGGCGATTTGATGCACCTGGCCACTTATACGCATCTGGGCAGTCAGAATCCTTTGCAACAATGTGATTCCCCAATCAATGGAAGATGAATTACTTGGCGACGAGCGCAACTTCGACGAGTTCACTCAGATCACAGATCACAAGTGAGGCAGCGGCCGTCGATACACGAAGAAGAAATACCGCCGTACTTCTTCGCCGGTCTGCGCTGCCGGTCTTTCGAAAACCGAGACATACTGACACTGGCAGAATAATGGTGACAGTGCTAGTGGACTTAGTAGCGGCAAACTTTTACGGCCCGTCACTGATCTATTCACAACCTCGGCGAGTCGAGTCAAGGCCGGCCTTACTACATAGAAGACATCCCTCTGATTTGAGGCCCGTTTTTTGGGGTCTATACGCATCCGCACTTACTACGATCAGTTTCATCGGTCTTCTTAAAGGTACGATGTACCCAGAATTCCTTGTAGGGGCACATGTATAGTGTTTGTTGTAGTACCGTTCTGATCGATTCCCCACTTCGATTAAGTACTTCCGATTGAACCCCGAATCACTGATTCACTGCTGGCGGCCGGAAATGAGGAAAATGTGGGGTACATACGTTTCTGGATTAATATTCTACCGCACACTGGCACTATTCGCTCCCGGGCCACCAGATCGAGCCCATCTCCTACTGAGTTGGGATTCAGGAGAAATCTGACACGAAAAAGCGGACTGAAAGTTCCTGGGTTCCTGGATTCCTGGAAGTGGTATTCAAGGTGGAATAAATATTGGCGTTGACGATCGATCGATCGATCAAAACTCCGTCCCACACCGCAGGAACAAGTTAACAAACAAAAAGCCCCCAGGCTGGGGATTCGTCGCTGAGGCTGAATTCAAGCCTTCATTCTGAGATCTGATTCGTTGAATGTCATTGTAATTTTGCTGTTTCCGGGGCCATTACCTGCCATGAAACAGAAAGTTAGAAAAGGACTGGACCATTCGAGAGGAAATATTAATATTACAACGATCACATTTTAGTGTCCTTGAATCAACATTAATTGCGACGTCTGCCACGATAAGTTGCGTTCAGGAGAAAATGGAGAGACCTCCCGTTTACTGTGACGGAGGTTCTGTACAATCTGAATCTGTTTACTACTATGTACGATTTGCACACGAAGCCAGCACTCCTATGTTTGCTACTGGCTGACTTGACGGAAATACCTATGTTGGTCTAGATCGATGCGAAATAGAAACCTAGAGACTGCTCGAGCTCGAGGCATCCGATGACCTCCGTGAGGGTTCAGGACATTCAACATTGCAACGCCAACTGGCGTCTGTAAAGTTGGGGGAGAGGGGGTTCGCGCTACTCTTTCCACAGATAACAAGTACAAACGTACCCTCAAACCCCCCCTCTGCACGAAGCAACCCTCGCGTGTTTACTCGCATTGTCGAGCATTTCGATTCCACTTTCAGTCTCATGGTTGCAGCGATCTTGGCACCCAAGACTCACGTTTTGATCCTTGTTCACATTGGCTACATCAAGCATGGGCTTATCGCTGAGGAAGAAATGAAACGATAAAGAACTCACAAAGTGTTTGTAAAACACAGGCGCCGGTCTCCGCCAGATACATGAACGGAAGCTCTTACAGCGCTTTGCAAAACTAATGTCAATCGTGTGATCTTTTTTTTTCGTCGGCCAAAAAAGGAAATTCACGCTGGCTTGCCTCGAAGACGACGCTCGACGCCCTTTCTGCAGCCATGGTCAACAGAAAGATTAGCGACGACATCAAGGAATGTGCGCTCGACCTCTGGGGCCATGGTTGGTCCGTGGACGACATCTGTCAAATCCTTCAAGTTTCAACGCGAAGTTGCTACCGATGGCGTCGGATCTTCGAACAGCACGGTACCGTTACCCGACCACCTTCACCTTTTGTCGGACGTGTCCGGCTGCTCACAAGAGCTGTCCTGACAGCGCTTGAGACACTTTTCACTGAAGACTCTGACCTCTTCCTTGACGAAGCTTGCACCTGGCTAGGTGTCGAGCATGGCATCACGATCGCGCCATCTGCGCTCTCTCGGAACCTGCGGGATGCTGGACTCACCCGAAAGATACTCCGAAAGCTGGCTGCGGAGCGAAACGAGCAACAACGGGAAGAATTCAAGGCAAGCCTTCAAACGGATTTTGTCTTGTTCTGGATAACTGCTGCATCCACCATAACCCAGACCTTAGAGACCTCATCGAGGATGCAGGTGCGTACTGCCAGTGACTGTCCTGGTTTCCGCCGCAATAATTTTTCTGTAGGCTGTGTATTACTTTTCTTACCTCCTTATTCCCCGGATCTCACTCCAATTGAGCAGTCGTTCAGTGCTCGTGAGTACAGAGTATTGTTCCTGATGCTCACGACCATAAAGGATTATTAGTCAAAGCATACATACGGCGGAATGGTGATCGGTTGCGCCAAATCGCGGATCCAATCGAGTCCCTTCTGGAAGCGACAGGCTGCATCAGATTCACTCCGGAGAAAGCGAAAAGCTGGTTCAAACACGCAGGTTACATTGTAGAGCAATGAAGGCTTTATCAAGTACTATACAGTTTGTTTGACACCGAAGCAGTATGGAAACAGTAGCACGAGCAACATGATGAAGTCTCGGGCGTCGAGCGTCGTCTTTGAGGCAGCCAGCGTAAATTTCCTTTTTTGGCCGACGAAAAAAAAACATCACGCGATTGACATTAGTTTTGCACACAGCTGTAAATAATGAGTTCAGCTGCACGTCTTGATTGAAGACTAGGTAATGCGCACCTCCCGCCCCGCGAATCACCATGAGATAAAGCAACATCCCAAAGACCACGGAGATGTAGACCGTGTATGCAAGGGTCAAGAGGATAGCTACGTAACGCTTGCACCCCCAGATAGCCCATGCCCGTAGTAGGACCAATACTGTGATCTCAAATGTCAGTGACGTCCAGTCTACTGCTGTATAAAAAAAAGAACTCACTCTGCATAGCCTCCATTTGAAACAATCCATAAAACACGATAAATGACTCGAAACGTTTGCAAAACTATATAGCAACCACGTTGATGAGTTTGTGAGTCACTGTAGCTGAGATAGAATCGACGGTACCTGTGATGATAGCTGTTCCTCTCCAACGAAGCCTTCGCCAAATCTGAGCTCATGCTTGACCAGATCGACGACGTTGAGCTCCGAGCCCTCGGTGCCTGCCCTGCACGCGTCCAAGCTATCTTCGGCTGCAAACCTACGAGGACGAAGCCGTTACCCGCGGCGCTACCTTTGCCTGCGCGCGTTTTTCAGCCCTACCTTCCGCATGCGCGAGTTCCATATCAGGGACATCCCCTGCCCATCAATTCTCCTGGGATCAAGTCCGCCAACGTTGCCCGACTGGATGCGTGCGATGAAAGTGATTGATTACCCCGGGCCGATCGCCGAGCTGCGTGCGTCGCTGAACGAGTATCTCGCAAGCCACGTCTGCCGATGACAAGTACGCACATATCGACAACAAGGACAAGATCTCGGTTGCCGAAAAGTGCGCGATGGTGCAAAAGTCTCTGGAAGACCGGATCGCGCGGCGGATGGAGTGTCGAAAGAACAAGGATCCAGTGCTCAAGTTGCGGACACGGGAAAACAGCGTGAGGAGGTTATTTCCCTTGGCATTCGTAGAGTGTCGGCGAGGCTGAGAATCAGAGACATATGAGTAATGGGCTCTTTTCGGGCTTCGACTGTGTTCACCCTCTCGGCGAGTCAAAGATCTCGATAGTGTCCGCTCGCTTTCTTTTGCGATCAGGCAATTGACCGGGACTCTGGGATTTCATGAAACATATCAGGCTTCAAGTTGAGTTTCGTTAGACGCTAGTAGATCAAATGTAACTATGCAGACACAGATTCGTTTACTCGTATATGATGCTCACCGCTTTGGTGGTGAATTTCACTCAGGCTCCAAATCAGATCAGCATTCTCTTCATGATGCACGACAGCGCTTCCTCTGCCAGAACCTGCGCCGGCAGACTCGCCACCCGGACTTGGCAACGGACTTCGGTCTGCTTCATCGTAAAATATTGCTTTACTCCAATCCCACTCGTCAGGTGTGCCTTCGGGTTCAGAGGACCCGGAAGTGTGTGGAGGGTTTGGCCGGGGGTTGCATTGTGAACTCGAGGAGGAGCTGGAGGAGGAAGAGTGGGTCGGAGACGAGCAGAATTACGACCCGGAACTATGTAGGATGGTTGGTTCTTTCTCGTGATCAATGCCCATGGCATCGAGCGTTGAGCGCTGAGCAACGAGTACGGGTAAAAATATCTATCCCGGGTCTCGACGCGTCAATTTACTTCATTTCCCTTGGTGTCCAACGCGAGTCGCAAAAAAATCACGTTTTAGCAAACAGCTGTAATCTCTAGAACAAGAACTGAGTGATCGAGAACAAGATCACCGTGTCGGCACCCAGAGCGAGTTTCGAGTACCACGATTCTCCAGTCGAGGCTCTCACGACGTCTCGAAGCACAACGGCCACCTCCCCTCCCCGTTCTCCCGCGCAAACGTCTGACTCGCCACGAAATTCGTGACCGAACACAGTCCGTCGCCGTCCGCACCGCAAAATGGGAGGTCCTGTACCTCGTCGTTGACCACGATCCGCACGTAATCGTCCTCCGCTCCTTCGCACGCTAGCTTCTCCACGACCATCCTCGATGAGAAGAGTACTAAGTGCGAAGCGATCCAAGTACGGCTCGGGTCCGGCTTCAGCGGGTTGAGGTCGCTAGACTGCTCGAATAGCCCCATGGCGCTGTAAATCGAAGCCATTTGGACGTCGTGTGTGAAATCGGCGTAAAATGTGCGATCGAGGGGGAAAGTGATCGGAGAGTCATCCAGCGTGTGGTTCGTTTGCGTCTCATCTCGGACGGGTTGACCGGTCAGCCTCGCAAGTAGCTCATTGATCCACCCGACACCTTGAACCGGACCTAGCTCGTTGCCGTATCTGTGGAAAATGGTGTTGAACAAATATCGAAGTCGCGTGGTACAATAATTTGAAGAAAAAAAAAGAACACATACCCGAACCCGTAGTAGAAATCGAGATCGCTATTATACTCATATGCGGGCCATTCGTTGTCATGGAATAGATGGCACCACCGACCAGTTTTTTCGCGTGCCACTGTCTCGTATGGACAGAGCGACATCAAGCTCACTATATTGGAGTTAGTCAGATTTGCACCCGGCGCTGCAGCGTTGAAACGGTCGACGATGTCAGGTGCGAAAACGTTTGTCCACGCCGTGGTCTCGTCGCTTGACGATACGGCCGCTGGACAGTCGGTATTCAGCGTATCGTTTGGCTGGTGGTTGTGTCAGATCTAATACATTGCGGAGAGCGGGGGAGGTCACTTGCAGCCTCAGACTGACCGTGGACTCGGATATGATCACAGACAGCTTAGGCACGTACGCATAGTTGTTTGCGTATGCGAAACCTGCGTGCCCCGTTTGAGAAAGACATTCCGTTCGGTACAAAGATTATGCCTCACCGTTAGTCCAGTTCAGCGCTGAATCGACCACGCGCTGTTGGCTTGAAGCCCGGACGAACGGAAGCATGGTTTCGTTCACGAGAGATGCATATCTAACGAAATGTTCCGCGCCAGCGTCGAACGACCTTGGCGTGGCGGTGATGGAAGAGAAAGAGAAAGGGAGGTCAATAGATGCCAGGAAGGACGAAAAATATTATAGCACTCACTGCGCCGCACCAAAGGGAACCAGATCATCTACCCCAAGTGTGTAATCGTACGTCTTGATGAACGAAAACTGCTCGTCCCGGATCTCGGTCGCGTTCTTCATCTTGTTCACGCTTGCCTGGATAGACTCCCCCTCGCCCGGCGTAGGGTATCGAGCGCCATGACGCTGCAACTTTTTTCCTCACACCATCAGAATTGTTCGGCTTCCCGGGTAAATAGATAACCTCACCAGATTGGCCTGTCGATAATAGAGACGAACAAGTGTCCATATCAATATGGTCACGATTGATCTCAACACGTTAACAAACCTGGACGATTTCGCACCCTGCTGGCGGTGGCACATATTCAGTTGCCGGAAACCAAGGTGATAGGTTTCCCCATGAATGTTGTAACTCTGATGGGAATCCCAACGGCGGCGCGGTCGGGTTGACTGACTCAGACGCGTGGGTTGCCTGAGGTAGTGCGGCCAGAGATAGCACAAGTAAATTCAACCACATATAAAAGACTGTTGTGAAAGGAAAGACTGGGGATTCCTGTTGGTATCAATGACAGGTAATAGTAGACCGAAAAAAATTGCATGTTCCAATCTTAATGATCCCTTATATAGGATGCTTCGATTTTTCGATCCGGCTCCGCTTCACCTGTATATAACGTCACCATTTGATGACAACCGCTCTCACACCGGGGTTTCCAACATTTTATGTGCCTCAAAATATGTCGGAAAAGATAATTAGATTAGATAATGTTATCATAACCCATTCTAGAGTCACCTAAAATATATCAGAAAGACAATTA
>JBBPOK010000410.1:0-27376 GCA_038091415.1 Leccinum variicolor
GTAAGGAAGGGGGAAGGCTTGGAGACCGAGTCGTTGTCGGAGACTCTGGGACAAATCGTGTGTTGTCAAAACAACGCGTAAACAACGCGTCTCGATCATGTGTGAAATTTCCCACGCCTACCGTAACAGCCTTGGAAATCCGATTCTCATTATGATTCACCGCCGTCTTACTGTATTACCGGTAGTCATCAAAATGGTATACAAAGACCAAAGACCAGTGCACAGAGCAACCTGTAGCGCTCTCTGTTCTGCTCTTCTCAAAAATCTGTTGTCGTTCCGCTCAGATGCCCTTGCTCACGACAGTGATCGATGACAAGTCACCATTGATCTCGTACGACGCTACATGGACTCCGGGTTCATCTGGGAATGACCCGTTGGCCCTAAAGTATGATCTAGAACATATCTTGCTGTACCCGCCCATTCACCTTCCCTGACAGCTATTATCTTGGTACTTTTACAAAGAACAACGTAACAAACGGCTCCGCGACGTTCAACTTCAACGGGACGGCCGTCTGGGTCTACGGAGCCACCCGGGATAATCATGGCACTTACACCGTTCAGGTGGACAGCCAAACTTTTTCAGGTTACAATGGCGATAATCCGCTCAACTTGTTCCAGCAATCACTTTTCAATCTATCAACCCTCAGCCAAGAGACGCATACTCTAAAGCTGACAAACACTGCCACTTCAACCTCAAATCCTTTCGTGGATATCGACATGGTCAGTTCATCCTCCCCTCCTCCCATCAAGTGCCTCACGTCGCACAGATCGTCTGGCAATCAGAAGTTGGGAATGCGGACGACCAGCTGGTGCCTGCACTAATTCAAGACACGGATTCTCGCTTCAATTACCAAGGATCTACTTGGGGCACAACCTCCAGCACCATCAATTTCAACCTATTCAACAATGGTAGCGGCCAGTAAGTGATGGAAACAGGGCAGCGTCGCCAAGCTCAGCATATTCGTTTCAGTGTCACAGGAACGTACGGTGCAAGTGTTACATTCACATTCACAGTAGGATCCTCATTCAATTGCATCGTTTGTAACTTACGTAGCATACAGGGCACGCTTTTCGTTCAGCTTATTGTCGTACTGCTCTGACAGATTGATCAGGCGAGGCTGTAACCCTTTTTGGGACTTCGGGGCCTAACAATGGACCATACTCGGTTCAGTTGGACGGTGGCCAGGCTGTCACCTATAATGCTACGAACGTGTACCCTCCTAATTACGGGGTTGTCATTTACCATGCCGATAACCTTGGCTCCGGCTCACACCAGATAGTTCTTACCAACCTCCCTGCCGCGAGTAGCCAACCCCTGCTTAGCATTGATTATGCACAGCTGTGGACTATTTCCAAGTACGTTTCCATGAACGCCTTTACTTGTTTACCATCTTGATTTGCTACAGTACCTCCACTCTGTCATTGAGCCCGGGCTCGGCTACCTCTGTGAGGTATGATCCAAGATCATGAATGCTTCTTCTTCTCACTTATCGAATTTGCTCCAGTCACTCCCAAAAGTATGTGATATAGAAACATGGGATATACGGGCTTACCCTAAACATTGTGCTGACAGCCTCAGTGCGGGGGCAATTGCTGGTTTAGTTGTTGCAATCGTAGCCGCAGTCATAGGGTTTGGAACTGCCGTATTTTTCTACAGGCGCTGGAAAGCTTTGTTGCCCATTCATGATGGCCTGTACGAACATCATACTTCCCAGCAACAACCTGCGGGGTTGTCCGCAGTGGCTGCAACAGCCTTTTCTTCATCGTTGGAGGCTAGGAGCAACAGGACTATATTGCGAAGCGATTCGTCAACACAGGCCTTTTCTGGGGGGACTCGGCAGTTAGGTGATAATCGTGAGGGGCATGATGGAACTGCCGCTCTATCCTCCGGTCGTCGTGACTCCCAGAGTAACACCTACGCGTTGGCTTCAACAACCCCGTCCTCGATGGATGACGTGCGTTGACTTGACCTAAAATATCCACTCTAATGGTGTTGAATACCTTTGCAGGGTTTGGGACACAGGCCTCTCCCCGATGCTCCTGGAGGGGGTCTGTCACTGTCCGCTGAATTTCCAAAGCTTACTGGTGCACAACGTCGTCGAAGCCTTGATGTCAGCTCCATTTCAATCAGTGATGTTCCTCCCAACTACAACCAAGCAGTTGGGAATACGACTAGAATGCATACATAGCTACATATTTCCATTCGCGACTTTGCGGTCATTTATTTGATATTATCACTAAAATCTATCGATCAAACAACGGTGGATTCTGCGGACGCAGGGACAAAGGCTTCCCGGTTAGACTACTGTACACCGTTGTCCACTATCGACCTTTGGATTAGATGGCAACAAACATACATGTGACACTTCACTATTTGACGAATCCAATTTTCGGGGGGTTTTTCCTGAGCGCGCAGTGTGGAGGTGTGAGCGGAAATTGACTGTGCGCTGCGTCTTTATACTACAAAGCCACGCCCGTCTCCTCGACTGAACCGGGACCGACTGTCCTCGCGCAAGTCACTCACGCTGTGGACCTAAGCCCTTGTCAACATTTAGCTGACAGTCTGCGCGTTCTATGGTGTCGGTCTGCGGGTGGCACGCTCTCGACACCCGATCCCCATAAGTTGCTAAAGTAAGATGGGTCCAGATTCTGGACATTGCGATACAAATTTGTTTTCGAGTACATTCTGGACTTAAGATGGTTCCAGAACAGACTCGACAACAATATTTGTATTGCGATCGCTAACACTGACCTCCGGTAGGCCGCCGTCTTAGGAAGCGCATGAGCTACACCGATACTGATGCTGATGCTTCCAGGAACGATGCTCGTGAGAAGTACACCAAAATGGAAGGTGTTTGAGACTACAAACCCAATAGGTTCTACGACACCCTTGTCCGGGAGATGAGAGTTAATATATGTGATTTTTAGGAAGCGAGCAAAACGAGGCGCACTCTAATACTGTACATATGTAGCAGATGCTAGTCTGAGTTGCGGTGTTGGCACGTGAAGTGAGAAGGAACATGAAGGTGTGCGTGTGAGCAATTGCGTGGCTCACACTCGCACTCCTTCACGCGCCGTCCTCGTGCTCCTCTGAGCCTTGGCACGCACCTGTGGCTGCGGGTCTGTACGAGATTCGAGAGAGATCAGCCCGACTAGGTGAGGGCACCCGCGCAGTGTCCGTGTGAACACGGTACACGTAGGGGGGAAGGGGGAAGGGCGGGCGACGACATGTGCATCTAAGTTGTGGATGCGCAGAAGGGGTGAAGCGGTGACGGTACATACGACGGGAATTTGATGCCGGTGCAGGGCCGACAGGCGAGGCCAAGGCTTTCAAAGGGTCATTAATGTTGCAGGGTCCAGACGGCTTCCATTTGTGGGAAGCTCGTCATGATACATATAACTCTGCCCCGACCAGGCGAGGTCTAGGCAGGGGGTGGCTGTGCGACAGCGGGGGATGATTCTCAGCAAGACAAGTTTCGTCTCTTTACTTTCTGCATGCTCGACGACATCCAACAGACAGGGCAACAACCAAAGCCTACCCTCGCCGATCTCAGCAGAAATGCTTCTGTCATCTCTTCGTCCTCCGACTCCGAAGCGAGCACTACCACCCTCATCAAGACCCCGAGGCCCCGCCCAACTCGCACGTTTTCGTCTCCACGCTCCCGCAGCCCCAACTCACCGCCCTCCCACTTCGTTCGTCCTCCGCCTGCGTATCTGACCAGGGAGCTCGGCGTATCCGAAGAGTCAGACAATCCCGTTCCCCAGCTCGTTCCTGTCTCCAGACCAGCCCAGGCCCGCTCAAAATCCCGGAAACCCTCAAGATCGCGCAACCCTTCTGCCAACGCGCGTTTGTCCGCACAGGATTTCGTGTTCGGAGAGACCCTCGGCGAGGGATCGTATTCCACCGTGCGTACGTTTCACGTTGCTGTGTTCGCCTGCTGACGCGATTTCCCGGTTGCACGCGTCAGGTGATGCGTGCGCGGTACGCTCGCACAGGTCAAGAATATGCGATCAAAATTCTTGATAAGAATCACTTGATTCGCAAGGACAAGATGCTCGTTGCTCTTGCAGAGAAGAACACCCTCGTGAAGCTCGGGGCTGGACACCCTGGTATCATTCGTCTACACTGGACATTTCAGGACGAATATAGTTTATGTGAGTATGCTACGTCCCCGCCTTGCTTCTGAAAAATCTGACCAGACGGTGCAGTTTTCGTGTTGGACCTGGCGCCCAATGGGGAGATGCAATCACGGATATTGCATCTGGGGTCGTTGTCGTTGACGTGCGCAAGGTATTATGCGGCCCAGATCGTCGATGCTATCGAGTACATGCACGACAAGGACGTTATCCATCGGTACGTTCCTACCTTGACCGGCAATGGCATACTCACGCCCACTCCAAAACGACTCCGATCAGTGACCTGAAACCGGAGAACCTCTTACTTGATGCCGAATTCCGGATGAAGGTTACCGATTTCGGAACGGGAAAAATTCTCGAAAACGGCCGTAAGCCATCCCCTCTGCACTAGGTACTCCGCTGTGCTCATTCGCATCCCCGCAATGGCAGAAGATCGCGCCAACTCGTTTGTCGGGACTGCTCAATATGTCTCTCCAGAGCTCTTGGAACGCAACGAGACCTCCAAGAGGTGCGCCAGTGCAGTTTCCCCGTCGATCTCACGGACCTCACACTTTCACGTATGACAGTTCCGACCTATGGTCGCTCGGCTGCATTGTCTTCCAGATGATCGCTGGCAGATTCGCTTTTCAGGGACTGTCCGAGTACCTCACGTGGCAAAAGATCAAGTCGCTTGATTACTCCTTCCCCGAAGGTTTCGACGAAGACGCCAAGGATTTTGTAAGCAAGCTTCTGGTGCGCGTGATCTCCCTCTTTGTAAACTTTAATTATCTGTCCACTCACACCTCGTTGCTAAATATAGCTTCGTGATCCCCAACAACGGCTCGGCGCATCTCGCACTCCGGGATCTCCATCACCACTTCGTGCTCATCCTTTCCTTGCGTCCATCAATTGGAGTACGCTCTGGACCGATCCACCCCCTCGAATCGAGCCGGGCCTCGTGAAGAAACAACTCGTTAATCTAGCAGATGGGGAGGACGCACGATGGAACGACGTCAGCGCGAGATGGGACGCGCTCGTTAGCAATGGGGATGCGGGCGAGACGGAGGGGACCATGGTGGCGGATGGCAGCCGATGCTCATCGGTCCCTCGGCTCGTCGACGACGACGACGGGATAGCATGGGCAGAGGATGCACATGGCGCCGAGTTTGAAAAGTACAAGCTTAGGGACGCGGGCGCGTTTAAGCGGGTATCGCGCATCTTGGAGGAAGCTGGACCTATGGGTGAACTGCCCGATTATTCCCTTGCGGCCGCCATAGCAAGTGGTACACCGGTCGAGTCGAGTGCAGGTATGGGTGATCAAGAAAACGCAGACAAATATTTGAACCTGGACCCGAGCGCGACGGTCGACGTTGCCAAAGCAGCGGAGAAGAAACCATCGTTATATACCACCACGATACCCGAGGCGTCGATGTTGTCCTCGACATCGATTGCGATACCTATTCCTTCGATGATTCCACGGAACGGCATCGCCGCAGGGGGGGGAGGAAGAGGGTCGGGGACGAATTCCTCGGATGGCAGCCCGGTTGACAAGTCGGCCATCGTCACCGCCATCGCATCTCTCGACCTCGAACGGGGGCGCAGTCGGGAATTAACGCCTGTGCAAGGCAACGGGTGGTCGTGTCGTGTTCCAGATTTGTGAGTCCGAGCGTCCATTCCTTGGTTTACGCTTAATAAACATTCTGAAATGTAGTTCGTCGCTGCTTCTTCCTGGGGAGACGATCTTGTTCAGCACACGGGTAGAGGCGCGGTCTCCGAAACGCCGAGGGAGCAAGCTGAGGCTGATCAGCGTGAGCGTGTCGCCTATCCGGCCCAAGAATAGACAGTTAGTGTTGACGTCGCACCGGCTGTTGTGCGTCAAGCAACGGCCGGAGGGAGGTGTTGGATTAAAGTCGGAATTGAGTTTGAAGAAGGGCTCGGCGGGTACGGGCGTGGAGAAGGTCAAGGACAAGGATTCCAAGTCGGTCGTGGAGAGTGCAGAGAGAAAGGGCGAACGAGAGTTTGTCGTTTTGACGGTGCGTGTTCTCCTGTTGTGTCGGACGATCTGTGTGTTGTTTGCTAACGCGAGCGCAACGTAGTCTACGCAAACGCAGACATATGCTACCGAGTCGAGCAGTGTTGCGTCGCAATGGGTGCAAAAGATCAACGCTATTTTGTTCCCGGTCCAGAGATAACGATGACCCTCCGGGTTCGACCTGGACGCTACCAACACCTTTGGCCTATTGTCCTCTCGTACACTTTTTTCGGACCGGACACAGCTCCCTCTCGTGATATGGATGCACAATGGTAATGGTTAATTAACGCACGGATTCGCCCCTTGGGATATGGCGCGCGCGTACGTTTATCTTTTCTTCTTTTTTTTGGTAATCTATTTCGTCTTTCCGACAACGCGACGGTCGCGCTCCATCCTTTCTCCCTTGTCCTATTTTTGTCCTCTACTAATAATAGTATGGTACAATACTTGTGTGTTTGATGTTTTTTATATCTTTGTACTGGGGTTGGTTCACTTTCATGATTTTCGTTGCTTTGTTTCGTTGGTAAGTAGTATTTGCCCCGGCCGACTGACTGGACGCGGCGGAGTTGTGGGCCTAGTAAGGGAATATACGCCTTTACTACATACTTATCACTCCAATCACGCACGCTTATCACAATGTTGGATGATTGGTCTCATACACTCTTGCAAACCGATCCTATGAGGATCTACCGCGCAAAACGGGACGCTGCGCATCGAACCGTTGCATCCCAGTACAACATTCTTGGATTCATATCCTCAGGAACGTATGGCAGAGTCTACAAGGCGCAGAGCGTCGAGTCCGAGACCATCATGTATGCGATCAAAAAGTTCAAGCCGGACAAAGAAGGGGACGTCGTAACGTATACTGGCATAAGTCAGAGCGCAATACGGGAGATTGCAGTAAGTCTTTGCTGTGCCCTGTTGATGACGCCTGCCAGGGCGCGACACGCCGTTGACAGCTCAACAGGGAAATCTCACATGAAAATGTGGTCGCCCTCAAAGAAGTCATTTTGGAGGACAAGTCAATATACATGGTCTTTGACTATGCTGAGCATGACTTTCTGGTACTACATATCAGGCGAGATATTGAGCATACGCTGATCATTCGCAGCAAATCATCCACCATTACTCTCAAACCCTCCGCATTCAGATCCAATCTCAGGTTCTCAAATCGTTGGTTTACCAACTTTTAAACGGCCTCGTCTACCTACATTCGGCGCATGTGCTGCACAGAGACCTCAAGCCTGCTAATATTCTCATCACTGCTTCGGGGACCGTCAAAATTGGGGATCTCGGTCTCGCTCGTCTCATTCACAAGCCCTTGCAACCCCTTTTCGCAGGTGACAAGGTTGTTGTCACAATATGGTACCGCGCTCCCGAGCTGCTCATGGGTGCAAAGCATTATAATAAGGCGATCGATTGTTGGGCGGTCGGCTGCGTTTTCGCAGAACTGGCAAGTTTGCGACCGATATTCAAGGGCGAAGAAGCGAAACTAGACTCCAAAAAGAATGTCCCATTTCAGAGGGACCAGCTTCTCAAGATCTTCGAAGTTCTTGGCACACCCGATGGTAAATACGGTTCTCATACCCAATCAGAATGTGGTTGTTAATCTCTTCAAAGAGAAGGACTGGCCTGGTGTTTGCGATATGCCAGAATACCAGAATATGAAACGACTTGATGTGTATGTGTATGAATAATTTGTTGGCCGCCTTTATTGATTTCCCTCCAAGATATCAAAACCGCCTAGCAGAGTGGTGCCAGTCGCGCATAAGATCACAGCAAGGACACGATTTACTCCGTCAGCTATTTGCATATGATCCCGATAGACGGTTGACCGCTAAAGAGGCCTTGGGTCATAAGTGGTTCCAGGAAGAACCTCGACCCTCACGCAAGTTAGTTGGATGAATCCCACACTCTTCCTTACCCCCTTTCTCGGTGCTTACGTTCCTCGGTAGTGTGTTTCAATATGTGCCAGCACACCAAATTCCACCTCAACGGCGAATTACTCAGGATGAGGCTCCTTCCATGATGGGCGTCCCTGCGCCCACGCAGCCTCAAACACAACCACAGGGTCCAACGGCGCACGGACACCAAGGTCAGCACTTGTCACAACAATCCAAGCCTGGAAGCACGACAAGTTTCGCGAGCGTTAGCGTTGGGGCTCAGGGTGCTATGCAAGCGTACACCGCAGTTCAGGGAGGGTCTTCGAGAAAGAAGGCTAGACTTGGATGACCTCCTATGGTGATGCTGACGGGGCCGGTACCGACTTTTTGAATTGTTTTTGGGCTGATTGCGGTTATCGCCGATAATTAATGGATTATGGAAGCACTCTCTGAGAGAGTGCTGAGAACCACTTGGAACCTACGTACGCGTTATCTGATCCGGGCCTCGTAGATAATAATGTAGCTATGACTTGGCTATGACCTTATTTATCCGCTGCGGCTCGCCATTTCGGGAACACAACGCTTGCTGCTGCACGGCGTCAAAAAATCAAAATTGTGCGAATGGCAGGAGCCAATTCGCCAAAAAACGGGTTTTGGTCGCCCGAACTTCTTTGTTACTTCGTGGCGGGAGGCGTCGCAGGCGCTACGTCTCGGACGGTTGTGAGCCCGCTGGAAAGGCTCAAAATCATACAGTGAGCGATACTTCCACGGCCGCGTGGCAGTTGATTTTTGACAATCAAAAATGTTAGGCAAGTGCAACCGCGTGGCTCCGAGGGACAGTACAAGGGAGTCTGGCGCAGCCTTGTGAGAATGTGGAAGGAAGAAGGTTTTGCAGGGTTTATGCGAGGAAATGGGATCAATTGCCTGCGCATAGTGCCCTACAGCGCCGTGCAATTCACAACCTACGAACAGTTAAAGAAGGTTAGGTTCATGTACTATTCTGCCTGCTCGACCACTCAAAGCACATGTAGTTTTTCACTAGGTCTAAAGAACTCGATACCTCGACGCGGCTGATGAGTGGTGCACTGGCTGGCATTACCTCAGTCTGTGCGAATTGTTCTCGTCTTCTGAAAACTCTGAAATTTAGACCTGATTTCAGGCTCGACATACCCTTTGGACCTTGTGCGGTCGCGTTTATCTATTGCTACGGCCAGTATATCTATGTCGCCTTCTGGAGGCCCAACCTCTACCCCGAAGGCACTTTATTCAAAGGCAGACCTATCGGTGATTGGTATGACTCTCAAGATCATGCGCGAAGAAGGAGGTATTCGAGGACTGTATCGCGGGCTTGTGGCGACGGCAGTGGGAGTCGCTCCTTACGTTGGGATCAATTTTGCAGCGTATGAGACCCTGCGCGGTATCATCACGCCACCGGGTCAGAATAGCGTTCCTAGGAAACTGATGTGTGGTGCCCTGGCTGGTATGCGGTCATTTGAACTAGTTTTCTGATCGTACTTGACGACATGTTCCACAGGATCTATCTCGCAAATGCTAACGTTCCCATTTGACGTCCTGAGAAGGAAGATGCAAGTTGTAGGAATGCAGGGTGGAGGGATGGGTCAATATAATGGAGCGATAGATGCACTGAGGGTGGTGATCCATGCTGAAGGGTTTCGTGGGCTATATCGTGGTCTGTGGCCCAATTTACGTGAGTCTGTCAAGATTGAAGGCGTAACCCTGCTGATGGGCCAACGCATGACGACCGGATGTGACAGTGAAGGTCGCGCCAAGTATATCCACCTCCTTTTTCACCTACGAGCTGGTGAAAGACTTTCTTATTGTTGCGCCATCCTGATCAGTGATAACACCTTCATATCTGCGTGGAAGATTTTGTGTCCTAATGGAGTCTAGCCTGGGTAGACGGCATAGAAATTTGAAATAGATATACATAATAATAGATAATTTCAATTATTTACTGTCAAGACGTAATGTCCAAATTTAGTTTCGCGAGTGTACAGTGTTCGGCACGTCGTTCCACACGACGAGCAGCGCCTCGTGTGGGTCACCGGTCAGCCCTTTCTTTCTTTCTTTCTTTCCTTCTCTGCCAGCATTTGATGGTCTTCACTGATCATCCACAATCACCGTGTAACTGTATTCACACATTTGGCTGCATTCTGTTTGCATGGTCAGTCGAAAGTTCCTATCTGCCGTCCTACACGTTTGAAGCCTTGCTGTCGCTGCGTTGCATTCTCTACCATTGTGCCTTATTTTTCATCCGAGTTTCTGTGCTGACGGCTCTAAACGTTTCCTATAGCACCGTATTTATCTCGTCTAGCTGATCCTCGAGTTCGTCCGTATCTTGCTCGGCTGGATCTGCCCTGCTACTCCTTTCGAGCCAGAAAACCACCGGTCATCCAGGTATACCCATGGTCCAGAACAAGCAATCATTCTCCACGTTTCCGGCCTCACTTTCGTCCTCGTTTTCATCGTCCGTCCCTTCCTCTATGGTGCCACCTGCAACCCCCCCCTCTCCTTCACCTTCAGGTAGCTCATCTGCCGATCAACTCTCCTCACCCCCTTCCACCACGTTCAAGAACATATTTGGTGTACCTCCTTCCCCCCATCGTCCTCATTCCTCCACTTCCTCACTTGCCATGGGTCAGGCTGTGGGCCGGCCTCAGGTCAATACCTCATTGTCGCCGTCATCAGCTCCCTCTTCGCTAGGCGTTTCTGCGTCGAATGCAGGGAGCCGCTTCAAACGTGCTTTCGCCGGTCGTCGGAAAAAATCGGACTCTGCAAGTCTACCGTCACCAAGACTCGATAAGCACAGGGAGCAGCAAAATGATGAGTCGCCGCATGGGTCACCGAGTATTGCACCACGTCAGCTCGGCGCAAAGCAGCTTACTCTCCAGCTTGCACAACATGTCTTTAACAAGAAGTCTGCGCCGGCGTCCCCTGCACTGAGTGGTCTAAGTCTACCTCCGCCACCACCTCCGCCCAAGCAAGCTCCCCCGCCGATCCTTCCGTTATCACGTCTCGCACCAATCAACACCAATACCGATAAACGCATTTCCGTCATCACGACATCTAGTCCCATCGCACCGGCATTAGATTACATGAGGAAGAGCGACGAACATGCGGAGCTTGCATCGAAGGAAAACGAACGGAAGGATGTCGAGAGGTCGGAATTGAAGGAGGTTCGCAGGAAAAGCGATTCTACGCTGAGCCTCCGTACCATCCGCGCTACTTTAGGGAACAAGACTCCTCGCCCAGTTTCGCTCGCCGAGTCGCTACATTCCACTCATACAGTCGTACCCATGAACAAGCGCCTAAGTGCTCTCATTACAGATCCGGAGTTTGTCATGGCCGAGGAAGACGACGGGACAAGCAATGACGAAAGGGGCGGAGTAGTCCGTCGTTCTTCTCCAGCGTCGTCGTTGCGACTCAGAGATAGAAGATCTCAATCTCTCAATCTCGGTCCTCCTATTTCGTCGATGATATCTGGCCCCACCGTATCGAACGCAACAATGAGTCTGGAGGCGGTAACGGTTACTCTTCCTAGATCGGCCTCGGAAGGATTTGAACGGGAACGCCTCGTCACTAGTCAGTTGGTCGCGGCGACTTTCTCTTCGCCGCCTTCAAACGCTATGGCAGTGAACGCGGTCATTCGACATGCTAGCGCCATCTCCTCTCTGAATCAAGTGTCCAATACATCTACCTCGCGGATCGAACGAAACTTGCCGGACATTCCAGATACTCCACAAGAAAACCCATCATCGCCACAAATATACTATCCACAACAATCATTCCGTCAGACAGCCATCAGCATGACATCAGGATTTGCCCCTGCCGCTGGGCTTGCACGACGTGCCGTGGAAAGAATGGGTCGGGTTTGGGGTTCAAAAAGCTCAATCTCAAGTCCTCTCGCTTCACCGCTTGGTGAGCTATCGTTCAATGGTCGCACTGGGCTAGCATCTCGTACAGGGTCAAGCCACTCGGAGCCCCCACATCACGGATATGGATATGGTAGGAAGGGTCGGCACAATCCACAAACGCCATCTGTTAGCTCTACCGCCTCATCCTTGTCCGACCACGAGGGACCACAGCTGGGCACACGCCTTCGAGGTCCTGTCCGTATATCTCCCTCAGGAGACATAGTCGCTGGTTTGGTCTTCGGAAGGGATCTCAAAACATGTGTCGAAGAGACAGCCATGGACTCCGTTTTGAGCATCCTCCACACGCAAGATGCTGCGGACGATGGAGACGAGGAGTCGATCATCGAGAACCAATGGAGTGAACCTTCAGGTCCATTGGAAAAGCGGTATATCCCTGCGTTGGTTGTTAGATGTGCACAGCATATTCTTGCGTGGGGTGTCCAGGAGCAAGGGCTTTTCCGGTACGCGCTGCGAAGAGATATTCTCGTGTCCTAGATACTTATCATTTGTTTATAGTGTTAGCGGTCGTTCATCCCATGTGGCTAAGCTACGTACCGAGTTCGATACTGGTAAGTTGTTGATGCACCGTAGGTTAGATCTGAGACTGACTACTCTAAACACAGGGGCCGATTTCGATATCGTGGAATCAAATCCAGGGGACTTGGACCCACACGCAGTTGCTTCTGTGTTCAAAGCCTATTTGCGAGAATGTGAGCGACTTGTTTCGTTTCTAGTGTTGCCCGTGGCTGACATACCCATTCGAGTGCCTGAACCTATTTTGACAAACCAACTGATGCCCTATTTTGATCTTGCCATGGTCTCCGAGCGGTCGACCAACAACATTCAGGATCCTCCACCGAATAGCATCCAGGGACTTCGAAAACCTCCGTCACTCTCAACAATCGGCATGCCTAAGTTCGGTGGTGTCCATCCCGCATCCGAATCGTTACGTAGTGCTCTCTCGACTCTCATATCGCGCCTGCCTCAGGAAAACCGTGACTTGCTCACGACGGTAACGGAAGTGATCAACCATACCGCCAAGAAGAGCTTAGAGACCAAGATGCCGCTCAGCAACCTGTTGCTTGTGCTGTGTCCTAGTCTTAGTATGAGCCCATCACTCTTGCAAGCGCTTTGTGAAAGCCAGGGCATCTGGAACGGTGTCTATCAACGCGAGGAATGCTTCCTAGACGCGACTACAGGCGAAATCAGTCAACCCATCAGCTTTTCGCAAGTGCGTGCTGAGTCTGAAGGTAGTTCACAGACAGCTTCTCCCCTGGGATCATCGAGCGAAGGCAAACGCTTTGTTCGTCCCTTACCCAGTCTTCCTACACCAGATGGATCCAGCTCTATTCCATCCTCTTCGTCGGCGAGCGAACCTTCGGGTCTGTCCGCAGGTGTTAATAGTTCTGATAAGACCTCTCGCATCCCTCACGATACCGAGTCGCCGTCATCATCGTCCTTAGCGGATGACAGCTCGTCGATCTCACACTTATCTCAGGGTGGTCGCCCTGTCACACCTACATCATTGAACTTCAAGCTAGCCAACCCATACTCCCCACCATCCCTTTCATGCTCAACAGATTCCTCGTCCGTCCCATCGACATCGTCATCGGGGTCGCCCATCCAGTTGGTCAAACCACTAACACTTGTGGATGAATGTGATGAGCAACAGTCGGACGATTCTCCGGATTCCCTTGAGGCCGCCGAACCCATTCCTCTCCCGATACCAGGTTTGCGGTCTACGCAGACGCTTCCGGAAACTCAGTTTCAATTTCCTGGGCCACGGGATAATATTCCTCGAAGTCCACTTGCACATCGGAAATCTACCCCTTCCCTCTCCTTCTCTTCTTCCATCTCTGCAGAAGGCCGGTCGGCTTCTATGGCCTCCCGTACGATACGACTGAAGAAGCCCTCGCTACATCTGCTCTTCTCGAAACACTCCACTTCTCCAAACCCATCATCCACGCCATCACCGATGATTGCTGGTTCTTATGTGGCATCACAGGAGAGTGGTTTGTGGTCGTCTTTGACGTCTGGGTCCTCGCCGGATTCTATGGTTACCGCACCACAGTCACGATTCAGCTATCCACCAGTATTGAATACGGCCATCGACGAGTCTTCAATTTCCCTTGCGTTAGGCATTGAAGATGACGGGGAAGACCGTGCCACATCGGTCGGACCCGTGGCTGAGAAAGGTCCGAAAGGTCCGCAGGAATCGGCTAGGTCTGCTACACCTTGCCACAACCTACCCAGGAAAGATACCGAATTCCGTCACTTAGATGTCACCCTCCCGGAAGACGAACAATATGGGGAGTGTGACTGGACGCAGAGCGTGTTGATGGCGGCTCAGGGAGAGCCGAGATGGTGACAAGGGCTTGCAACGGACATGGATACTTCGGACACTACATGCCCTGCAGGCAGGTCTCTACATAATGCTGATAAATCTTCGTAGTTTTTAATTTGCATGGTCGTTTCCATTCTATCAGACCACTTTGAAATAAAACATTCGAGTACATACCCCAATTTTTTTTCACTACCTACTCGGGCATGTATCAATGGTAGATGCCTGTCCGTTTGCGCATTTGGATAAAGTCTAGTACATGACGTCACTGTCAGATAAGGGCCTAGCCTAGCCTGAGATAAGACCTGAGAGTGAACGTCGATCACTCTTTTTTTCCATGACTTCCAGCTCGGCCAGAGCGATACAAAAGAAACTCTTCAGAGGCGTCGACGACTCCTCTGGCCCAGAATCCAACGACTCGGATCCCCGTGACGGTCTCACCATCCAGATCCCGAAACCAATCCTAACTGCGGCAAAATCGGATGTCCTTCCAAAGGTCTCTAAGGCGAGCCCACGCGGTCCAGGTGGGACAGATGGCGACACGATTCAAAAGAGCTACCGCCAACGACTGAGCGAGAAGTTGGGCTTCGACTACCAAGGTGTAGAGAAGCACCGTCTTCAACAAAGTGACGATCGGCTTCGCCATTGGAAACGATGGGGTCCATATCTCAGCGATCGACAATGGGTAAGTCTAACCTGGTAACTAGCGCTCGCCGTGACTCGATAACCGATGACTTGTCCCCAGGCAACAGTCCGAGAGGACTATTCGGAAAACGGCGACGCTTGGAGTCATTTCCCTCACGAGCACTCAAGATCGCGTGCTTATCGATGGGGCGAGGATGGCATCGGCGGCATCTCGGATAACCATCAGCGACTCTGCTTTTCGCTCTCCCTATGGAACGGCGAGGATCGCATATTGAAGGAACGTCTGTTTGGCGTCACAGGTCATCAAGGGAACCACGGCGAAGACGTCAAGGAGCTCTATTACTATCTGGACTCGACACCTTCTCATTCCTACATGAAATTTCTGTACAAGTACCCCCAACGCAAGTATCCTTACGAAGAGCTCGTGACAGAGAACGTCCATCGGGATCGAAATGTGGCAGAGTACGAGATCCTGGATTCTGACGCTTTTGACGACGACCGATACTGGGATATCTTTATGGAGGTCGGTTTCTTTTGCTTTCGCTCGCGGCTAGTCTGAAACATTCATCACAGTACGCCAAAGATGAAGATGACCCGGACAGCCTCTATGTGCGGATCACCGGCTACAATCGCGGTCCAGAACCCGCTACGCTCCATATCATTCCACAGTTGTGGTTCCGCAATACGTGGTCGTGGCCCGCTTCCAGGCCACCAATGCCATCCCTCACTTGCTCGGCTACGGACAACGACATCCAATATATACAGGTCAAACACCCGTCTATGGAGAAGTACTTCATGTACTGCTTACCCTCTCCACCCCCGGTCGATGCGGATGGCGTTTTCGTCACGGAAGAAGATGTCGTCATTCAACCCGAATTCCTTTTTACAGAGAATGACACCAATTTTCAACGCCTTTACGGAGGGCAAAATACGTCTTCGCACGTCAAGGATGCTTTTCACGACCATATTATCCCGTCGCATCGACCTGTCGCTAAGTCAGATGGGGCGACTTCCCAAGGAGAAGATGGCGATGTGACACTTCACACGCCCGACTCCAGTTCACCTTCGTTTGTCAACCCACAGAAATGTGGCACAAAATCTGCGGCACATTATATTTTCCAGGATGTCCCGGCCAACGGTGGATGTGCGGTTGTACGTATAAGACTGACTCCGCAGTCTGTGTCCAGGATCTCCAACTTGGACGATGAGGCCGTGTTCGATAGGGTGATAGAAGAACGGCGCGAAGAAGCGGACGAATTCTACAGTTCGCTTGTACCCGGTCCGATGAGCGACGATTTCAAGCAAATCATGAGGCAGGCCCTTGGGGGGATGTTGTGGACAAAACAATTCTATCAGTTTATACACCAGGAGTGGATCGATGGCGACCCTGCACAACCCCCACCGCCCCCCGGACGTAAAAACATTCGCAATAAAGTACGTCTTCTTATGTGGTTGCTAGTATACCTGGAACTGAACCCCCTCATCAGCATTGGCGTCATATGCACATCGACGATATTCTTTCCATGCCTGACAAGTGCGTACTTTCGCCTGTTTGATCTGTAATATTGATGACTGACTTGCTCAGGTGGGAATACCCATTCTTCGCCGCCTGGGACACTGCTTTCCACTGCATACCCCTCGCTGTCGTCGACCCTGCTTTCGCCAAGAAACAATTAGACTTATTAACTAGAGAGTGGTACATGAAACCGGACGGGCAGATTCCCGCGTACGAGTGGAACTTCTCTGATGTCAATCCTCCCGTACATGCTTGGTGAGTATGGTTTCCACCTATTTTTTCATATTATCGATCCGATGGTTCCAGGGCGACATTTAGAGTGTTCAAAATAGAGCGAAAGCTCACAGGACGGGAGGATCTACCCTTTTTAGAGCGAGTCTTCCAGAAGTTGTTACTCAACTTCACATGGTTTGTCGCTTGCTTCGACGGCA
The DNA here is from genome assembly GCA_038091415.1 of Leccinum variicolor. NCBI lineage: Eukaryota > Fungi > Basidiomycota > Agaricomycetes > Boletales > Boletaceae > Leccinum > Leccinum variicolor. The sequence goes on from JBBPOK010000410.1 coordinate 16,900, forward strand.
GGCGCGGTTGATCACGGCTGTCTATTCAGGTGGGTAAATAGAAAGGACGCCGGGGGACATAATGTCTTTGAAGGAGGTTTCCTGGGGCTTGATAACATTGGCATTTTCAATCGTTCCGAGCCACTGCCAACAGGGGGAAGTTTACGTCAAGCGGATGGCACTGCTTGGATGGCGTTTTATTGTTTGAATATGTAAGTGCAAGTTGATATATCATTACAGGTTTCTTGATGGTGGTTAGGTTGAATATAGCCCTCGAGCTTGCGAAGCACAATGCGGTGTATGAAGACATCGCCTCCAAATTCTTTGAGGTGCGCCCCTTTCACGTTGGTGGAAGTCTCATTTTCCTGACCAACGCCAGCATTTCATCTTTATCGCTGATGCTATGACATATATGTCGGGAGACGACGAGCTGAGCCTTTGGAACGAGGAAGATGGGATGTATTACGATGTCATCCAGTTCGGCCCCGGAGACGCGATCCAGTTGCCCGTGCGCAGCCTCGTCGGCCTCATCCCCCTTTATGCGACCCTTGTCCTCGAGCCCTCCGTACTCAACAGATTACCGGGTTTCAGGAAACGCGTGGAGTGGTTCCTCGATAATAGACCCGAGGTATCGGCCCGGAATATGGCGAATATGAGTGGTAACGTGATAGTCATCTTCATCCTATCCTTGGTTTCCTCAGTGTTTTTTAGTCAAGGGCAGGGGAGAACGACGTCTGCTTGCGCTTGCTAGCAAGGAAAGGCTTGTCCGCATCCTGGAGAAGATGCTCGACGAGAATGAGTTCTTGAGCGAATTTGGCATTCGATCGTATGTCAAATCATGACACACTTCAACGAATCTCTCATGCGATGCCGTCTAGTTTGTCGAAGCTGCACAAGGACAAGCCTTGGGGGATGGATGTGAACGGAGAATGGCACGAAATCAGATACTGGCCGGGCGATTCTCATTCCGGAATGTTTGGTGGCAATTCTAACTGGCGCGGACCGATTTGTGAGGACCAAGTCACATTGCGAGCACACGGACTCACACAGACCCACAGGGCTTGCGGTCAACTTCCTGCTCATCGAAAGTCTCCAAAGGTTCTACCAGTACTACGGGGACGACCTTCAGGTGGAATGCCCTACCGGCAGCGGCGAGTATATGAATCTCGCTCAGGTATCGGCAGAAATTCAACACCGCATTATCCACATCTTTGGCCGTGATGTCGAAGGGAAAAGGGCCACCAACGGCGGCAACCCAAAGCTGGACAGAGATCCGAATTTCCGTGATTATGTCTGGTTTTACGAAGTAAGCATGGGTCATGGTTTCTTCAGCCATGGATACTGATCGCATTATCAGTTTTTCCATGCGGATAGCGGCCGAGGGCTTGGGGCATCGCATCAGACTGGATGGTGAGTATGGATCGGGCGGAGACTTCGTGCCTTGTTAATTTCGTTTCACTAGGTCGGGCTTGGTTGCCTATCATATCCTACAGAGCGGAGCGACATGTCGGTTGCCGAGAACTCCACGGAGTAAGTGCCATCTGCCATCAAGCTTGACCCGTGATACGTTCTTACCATTCTTCCGCAGCTCCGCGGAGCGTGGTCAATCACTACTTCGATGTGAGTTTCATGAGGCAGCGTCCGAGTTTCAAGTTTATTTACGCGTTGGCAGGAAACGCTCGATGGGCACTCCGAGTACGGAGATGACCCTCGCTCCTTGTATAGCGCCATGAGCAACATGGAGTTACATTCCCTAGGGGATCTTTCACCCGATGCATTGTAGAGCGGGCACAACGCAATTAGAGATAGAAGAGGTGCTTGGCCTATCTTGTCTTGGCAATAATCATAATATAAAGGATTGTAGCAATGCGTGATCTATTACTAAGGGTACATGACGATGTCCTCCACGTTTTAGATGTGCTCAACGGCATCGAGAATAAGGAACGAGAATTACAGAAAAGAGAAAGAATGCGAGGAAAGTTGCGACCATAGACTCAAGGTCAAGGGGGATGTCAGAAAATTCACAAATGAAGGGCGGGTAATAAGCCGTCATAACGCGATGTGGGGAATGGAACGAACAGCAATATTTACTGGTAGTGGTAGAGAACTTACATAACATATAGAGTGACTTGGCCACCTGGGCGGAACGCCTCAAAGGCCATCTGTACGTCTTCGGTAGACCCAAGGGATACCAAGTCACCATCTTCGTCTCTGTATTTCACCCTCAACGGACTGTCGTCTCGACGTGGACCGCACAGACGAATCTTCTTGCCCACTTTATCCACGAGCTGGCTGAATTCCGTCGATCGAGGAACCTGGATGACGAAGATATCATCTTGAAAATGAACTTTGACTTTCACGGATGAGGGGTAACCGTTATGCATCGATATACTGTCAAACATTTGCGACCTCGATTGCCGGAGTCCTGATCCCGTCAACGAAGATTCACTGGAACCAAACGGTGTTATCGGTGATGAGCTGTTGGGTGACTCCTCCGATGAACCACGGGTGGATTGGCTGGAGCCACTGCCCCGCTTGCTGTCCACTGTCGTGCCCGGCGAACGATGCGTCCATGCGGTAGCGGGAATAGGGGGTGGGGATATTTGTGCAATATATGCACTAGGTTGACTTGCGCTCCTCGATCGGCTGAGCGGGACACTATTGACGGAAGTAGGGGTTATGGGTTGGTCGTACGAGGGCGTGAATGGGATTTGCGTGTGCAGTGGAATTTGAGGTCGGGTCCACTGGGCGTGCATGTAACTATTGGTATTATCGGCTCGAGCCCGGGATTGATCGTATCTCCATTGGGGGTGCATGTAACCATTTGCATTGTCGGCCCGAGCCCGGAAATGATCATATCCCGGAAGAGGATCACGGTCAAGCTGTGGGTTTTGAGCAGGTGGGCGGTGAATTCCTAATGGAGTACCGCGCCCCGATGAGGCTATGCTTGATGGTGGGTAATCTTCGTATTCGTCGTCGAGATCGAATTCGAATCCATCCGCCGAGACAGGCGGTCGGTGGCGAGCGTGGGCTGGATGAGGTGGCAGACTATGTACATATTGGGCGTGCGACATTGATGAAGATGCTCTGTCGTGAGTGACGGGAAGAGGAGACCGCTGGGTGATCGAAGCGGGTACGGAGGCGTGACTGTTGTGTGGAACAAAATGCGAGATATTGCGATCCGAAGCTCGTCGATTTGCTACTTCTCCGATGAGCCTGTTGACTTGGGTCTCCCACTGTTTTAACTGCTCCTCAGAACGACATCGGAGAGTGAAGTATTCTAAATCGTCATCGCCTCTCCACCATACGGCAAGAGAGTACGGATTAACATTAGAGGAGCCTGAAAATAGTGTGAACTGCGAGTTACGAAACGAAGTGTCCGCATACGCACCGATGGAGTTTCTTGGGGAGCTTGGAACGGCCTGGGTGACGTTATTCAAGAAGATACGACCTTTGAGAAGTAATGCGGTATCCTTCTTCTTGTTAGGTACACCAGGAACAGACGGGACAGAGGTGGAGGGCTGCTTCTTCAGGATGGAGTTATTCTTGCCGGCCCTCTTACCGTTTGGCGGGGTTTGGAGTGCTTCCTTGCAACATAGTATGATCTTCTCGAATAGAAAGACGTGGTACTCGCGGTCGACTTCGGATTTAGTGACGGTAAAGATGTCGTCGAGGAGTAGGTTTCCGAAATTGGTTAGGTGATGACCCTTCCAGTCTTTAACGCGACCTTCGAGGTTGCGTACGGTTTGATTGTTCTCTGCACGTCGCTGTGCCTCGTTGATCTTATCCGTTATGCGCTTCGCTGCAGCGGAACCGGCTTGGAGTTCTTCGAAGTATGGGTAATCGACGACGTTTGATGCCTTTACTAGGGACTGGAGACGACGATAAGAAGTTGCTGACCAAGAAAGAGATCACTGACATCAAGCAACAGTGGATACTTGCAAATTCTCTGAACAGGTTTGATTAGAAAGGCAGGCAGCTCTGACTTGGCGTTGATCAAATTGTTGTGTACCTGGGAAAGATGGGAAAGGAAGCGTTAGACGTTATTTTGGGATGCAACCGATGTCGGCCGTCGTCACACCAACGTGGGTCAGGTAGAAACCAGGACCACGTACCGACAAGTTTTGCTCCTCTTTGATCATGATGTCTGCGGCATTGGTGTAGTTGCCACAGTAAGGCTCGTAAACGGCGAACTCGTCTTCCTATTGTGTGGAGGGAGACAATAAAAATACCGCATTGGGCATGAGCGAGTACCGAATAAGGAAATAGGTAGACTGACGTTCTCAAGGAAGTGCATACCCCAACGCTGGTCTTTCCAAGGTAGTTCAGCAGTGCTCTCGAGGCGAATGAGGAACTTTCTCTGAAAGTTGAGCAACTTGTTGAGACCGGGGAAAAGGAGATGTATGGTATCCTGGTCTATTGTGTTGCTCTGTGACAATGCGGTTGCGTATTTCTGGGTCGAGTCAGTAAAGGTTAGTGAGACGGAGAGGTGTGATGTTGACCTGCATGACTTCCAAATCCTGGACATATTTGCGTTCGGTCTCTACCATTTCCCTGATGATATTATTTCGTGCGGCATCGTGGGCACTTGGAGGTGGGGCGGCGTTGAATGAGTGGTTTGCGACAGAGTCTATTGACTCGTGCGATGTAAGGGGAGGGGGAGAGAGTGGGGTTGGTTCGAAGATATCGGAGGGTAAAAGGTCGACAAGAGTGGTAACGGTGCTAACGACCTATGATGGGTCAGGGACAGGAATGGAGCGAGACGATGCAACGGTCGCACCTTGACGAGGCCGTCGGTTGAATGACGATCCCACAAGTCTGATACTGTGAATCGTTCGCAGTTGTCGATTTCTGAGAGTCTCATTGCAAACTTTGCGATTGCGCGTTTCTTCTCCTTTTCGTTGGAGACATCGAAGGTGGCTGGATCAGTGGCAATTTCTGCGATGGGATGAATTGGCGGAGGGAGGAGGTTGAAGAGAAAACAGAGGGGGATTCCGAGAGTGAAGCAGTCCCAGAGCTGTGTGACGGGGTCGGTGGACTGGCGGAGGTCGCCGTTACGCGAGGAGAGGATGAAAAAGTGAGAGAAGTTTGGAATGCGCATGAGCCGTGCGCGGAGAGAGGAACATTGCTGGTAGAGCGAAGTCGAGGCTGATGCTGCCTTGTTGAGAATGTTGTTGTGTGTTTCGATGACGAGTCCGGCATTTGAAGCGATCGATTTTTTTCGACCAGCGACGTTGGCCATGGTTGTGTTGTTGGTGGATGAGTACTAGTAGAAGATAATAAGTTGCAAACAAGACACAACAAGACAGAAGTAATTGTATTCAAAGTCCGCTTGCAGGAGTGACAGAGCGCGTGGACTCTCAACAGCATCTCTTGACCAAGACCCATGGCACCAGCTCGCTCTGCCAGACGCGCTCAACCTACTACGTCAGAGAATGTAACACTCCTCTTCTTGGAGCCCATGATGGGTACTCCACTCACAATTTACATCGAAAAAGACGTCGACGACAGGGACGACCTCGTCGACATCATCACCGTGAGCACTGACCACTTTGATCTCCATCTCCTCACACCCCCGCAGAAACACGGCGGTGCAGTCTCTCCCAGTTACAGCGGAACACCCTACATTTTAGGCGAGTCTCCCTCTCACACAACTACATCCCCCGCGCTCATCCACATCCCAGTCGATCCTCACAAGGAGTCTGGCCAAAATCTCTTCCGTCAGTATGCCGGCAAAAAGGGTAAAATCGTTCTTCATTCCCGCTGGGTTCACGAGTGTGTCCGTGCCGGTGTCCTCCAGACGTTTCAAAACAACTGGGCAGACTGCAAAGTGACTGGCACCGAAAAGTAGCACCTTTCCCCACTTATTAGTCACCCTCTCACTTTTGCTTCATCTTTCAGGGTCGATCTGCCAGTCGCTGCTCCCCCACAGAGTGATCCCATCCCATCTGCTCAAGTATCGGCCTTACCACCCATGCCCCCTCATCCTCAGACACTCGCAACTCTAGGACCAGCTGACCCTCTCGTGCACCCACCACCACAGGGCTCGTATGTTTACCCTGTCTATGGTCCTCCCATGCACCCTCCCCCTCGCGGCATGCAGCCCCCAACTGCAGCACCACCTCAGTCCTGGCAAGCCCCTAACGCCATCGCACCCCAACAGACTCATATGACCCCTCCTCAGCCTCCCTCAGGAATGATCCCTCGCCCTCCGCAACCATACCGTGATGGTCCTTGGGTCACTGGCTTTGATCAACCCCCACCTCCCATGGTCGCAGGTCCGAGCGGCCCGCACTACGCATATAGGTATCGGGATGAGCAAACAGACTGGGCAACCGCACCACCTAGCGATTACCCCTATGATCCTGCAACAGTTCGTCTCGCACCTACATCATCCTCCGCGTGTTGCTTGACCTTCCCGTCTAGTATGAACAGCCTTACGAGCAACCGTATATCCATGATCCCGGCCCTTCGACTGCTGGCTCGTCTAATCCCCCTGTTGATAATGCTGCTGGTGACAAATCTCGTGGTCGGAAGCGAACTCGGAACCAGGTATGCTTGCAATCTATTGCACCACTCACACGTCTCAAATCTCAGCAGGGAATTCCTGCAGCCCCCCCTTCTACCCTAGTCCTCAATCGAAGGAATCCCCCTGCCCGGTCTCCTACACCTCCAAACAGAGTGATCAAGAGCACCTATGGCGGGAATCTCTTCACCTCTGACGATGTGTTGTACCTCAAGAAATATATCGATTACTGCCAAGAGCAAGGCCTTGTGCTGAGGTTCGTGCCTCATCACCGCATATATCCCATCTTTTAATTGTTCTTCATCAGCCTAAGAGAGATTTGCGAAAGAATAGCTGTAAAGGTTTGTTCCTTTGCCTGGAATTTAGTCATCTTGCTGATCGTTTCACCGCCTAGGCCCCGCATCACACGTGAGCACTCCACTTGGTTTGCCCAGCTCGTTGCATTAACCAGTTCTTGGCCAGATTTTATTCTTGGCGCCGGTACTGCAACAAACATCAGATTAGGCTTGGCGGGTACTCCATGGACCTTGGTGAAACATCGACCCCCCACGAAGAAGATCAGGAGGAAGGCGAACAACTCCGCGTTAGTACCGGTCCTGGGATTATTGCGGCGGCGCAGCAACGACTACAGCAAGAGGGCAATCGACCACGGAATCGATCACCAACTCCTCCAAGGGCGTTGTTCAGGAGTACCACCGGCAAAGGAGTCGCATTCACGGAACAGGATGTGACGTTCTTGGTTCGCTTCATGGAGTATAGAAAGTGGGTCGAGTACGTGCAAGGCAGTGTCCATTCTATTCACCATCCTTTTACTTCCTATAGATCCCAGGATCGTTTTGATATGGTCGCGTTTTGGAAGGATGTTGCTACAAAGGTTATTCATTATCCGAGTATGATGCCTTCCGCTCATTATTTTCATTTACAGGCACCGCACCACTCTCGTGCATCGTGGATGAAATTTTGGCGTCGGCACAAGCACGAGCTGAACAGGACTGAAACCGATGATCCACTGCCACAACCGCCTGAAAAGAAAATGCGGTATTCCCGATCAGACGACATTTTACTTGCCAAATATTTTTTCACAAAGCCCGAAGGCACGTCGGATAAAATATTTCAAGCGTTTGGGCGACAGGTACTGTATCTTGTACCTCCTGTGAGGTTCATCCTGTGACCGCCATTATTATTCATAGCACCCTCATCATCCTTGGAAGGGATGGCAAGAACACCACCGGATACATAAGGCGAAGATTGATCATCTCATTCAGCGACTGGTAAACGGAGAGAATATCGATGTTGACGATAGCGCAGCGGATTCAGAGGTTTGACACTGTCGTCAACGAGCACCTTGTACAGTATCAAAATTTCCTACCGTCGACTCTTCGCGATAGTATTCTATTGTACACACTCGCCGTATCATCGAAGTAATTCACACGTGTTGCTGCGTTGTCACTCCACCGTGACCCGCCACAAATTGTGACTGATCTCAACCTTATTAGGCGCGTATGTCCATCATCGATCTTAGGTTGTTTCCATCAACTTGACGGTTCGACATGACGTTCCACGTCCCACAGGACCAGATTGACAAGGTTAGCGTTCTTCTGTTGCGACGTGCGTTGCGTTCGCTCAACACTCCTTGTCTAGTTTTATCGAGAGGGGTGAGTCGCCAAGACCTTCCAAGAGCCCGTTGTGGTTCAAGCGCAGTTGATAGTTACCTGCGCATTCCAAATTTCTTTTCGCAAGATCAAATTTCATCCCTCCTTCAACGTTCCAAAGACCTGTTGGCCGAGTTCAACGTGGAAGACCATCCACTCGTGAGTGTTTGATCATCGTCTCGCCACAAAACAAGTGAATGACTCTTTTGACCAGACAAAGTTTACCACATCCGACAGAAACCACGTCGGTGATGATTACTTCCTCAACTCGGGTGACAAGATCCGGTACTTCCTAGAGGAGGACGCCGTGGATGAGAACGGCCAGCTTACGAGAGATAAGACCAAGGCAGTGAACAAGATCGGGCATGGTGCGTTGCTATCTGCTACTTTGAGTAGCTGTATATGACGGCACGGACGTGCTGCTAGCGTTACACGAGCTTGATCCCATCTTTCGCGCCGTGACCCTCGAGAACGACAATGTGAAAGCTCTAGTGAGAGACTTCAAGTTTCATCACGATCCTCTTGGTGAGTAGGTTTCCTTGCTAGTTACAGGGAACGCGGGTGTTCACACTACTCTCAGTCCTTCAATCCATGGTCATCTTTAAGCAACCGGAAATCGGAGGCGCTGGTATCTAGTTTTGTGTTGGTAATCCTCACCGAAGGCTGATCTTTCGCTTTCTAGTTCCTGAGCATTCGGATTCGTGAGTAACCAACCGATAAGTCGTGATTTCAGCTTATTGCCTGTACGGTTCATTGCCAAAAGGACATTCCTCGTACGTTACCCCACTTATAACTCACTCCCCACTGCTCCAACCATTGTTCCAGTATACAGTACCCATCAGCGCTCTCGGGTTCTGGATACCGCTGGAGGAGTGCACGCCGTCCAATGGTGCACTTTCATTCCTGCCTGGATCACATCTTATCACGCCGATCAGCAAACGTTTTGTGCGTAAACCTGAAGGCGGTACTGATTTTCAGAAGTTATACCCTCCTTACATTCCCTGGGAAACGAATGAGGGCAAGAGCTATGTGATGCAAACCTGTGAACCAGGTCAGTTCGTCTTGTGTCACTGTTCACCAAATCGCGCTTCACGAGATGTCGTTGCAGGGGACCTAGTATTGATCCATGGCAGTGTATTGCACAAGTCTGAGCAAAACACGAGCAGCCAAAGTCGCTGTGCATACAGTTTTCACATGATCGAAGGGCCGCCGTATGCTCGTTACGACGAGAGGAATTGGCTGCAGCCGACACCCTCGATGCCATTTAGTAAAATCCTCGATCATCCTCAGTGATGTCAAGGCTTCTACTACCACTATGGATTAAATTTCTGAGATGATCTACATCACTCAAACGGATCGTGCTATTCGACCATCAATTGTAACAGTAAATAGAATGGATGTACGAGGGATATACCTTGCAGATGTACTACTACTACATACAACCGAGTGAATTTCACCGGTGCGGGGAGCTTGATGAGGTGAACTTATTGCCATTAGAGTCATAGTAGACCCAGTAGACCCCATAGTACCTGCAGCCATTTGACTTACTTAGTTACTAGTGGGATTCAAGTAAGCTATGCAATGCTCTTATTTGGCTATTATTTGGCTATTATTTGCCCATGCTTTGAGTCTAGAATGGTCCAATTGCACCGGAAGTTTCCTTCTGAGTTTGAAAGAATGCCTGCCCTTCACCTCCCAGCTTGGCGTTCTGCAAGACTTCGAGCACTGACAAACTCCCCAGCACTGACAAACTTCCCCAAAGAAATGGCTGGCAGTAGGAACATTGAACTTGGGGTTGATGCTCAGGTCGTACCAGCCACCTCTCAGGTATCGTCAGCAAAACAAAGGGGTAGGATGCAGATGAAACAACGGGGTTGGGGCAGCAAGGTAGCAGCTACATCACAAACACACACTGGCACGTCCTCCCAAGCTACAACTGTCACTGCTAAGCCTCTCAAGTGGTCTCTCCCACCTGTTGGATGGGAAGGTCGCCGCACTGACCTACTTGTCGAGTGGATCGTCACACACGCTGCAGATCGCCACATCCTCTTTCACGATCGCGGATCAACAATTTCTACTGACCCTGGGCCTCCACCTGCACCTGATGACCGGCCTTCCGGCAAGAACAAGAAAGAGGTCGGGTGCGCAATCACCAGGCATATCTTTGACAACGATCCCGATTACCCTGATCTGTATAGAAATCCTTAATGGATATTCTACTGGCGCAGTATAGTAGAGAAGACTACTACAAGTAAAGGGGGAACTCTAGTAGAAAACTTACTAGGAAGTCGAGATAGAGATATTGAGAACTGAAAGAGTT
>JBBPOK010000411.1:0-27342 GCA_038091415.1 Leccinum variicolor
GAAGATTATCGTCTAGGGTACCATGTCCAGACAAGTTGGCACGTCAAAATTCCCCTTCCATTCGGAAGTCGATAGCAGAGTTGTCGGCTCCAGGTGGAACAAGCATATCGTCGTCTTCGATCCTATGATCATCTACTTCTTCTTCTTCATCGTCTGCAATGGAGATATCACCTAGGAATAGCTCTTCCTCATCTGCAGCAGCGAAATCTTCTGGCATCAGCTGAGAATCTTGAACCCTCACTAGCTCGTTTGTCTCTGGGTCCCATCTGTAACTCGGTACAGCAGCAGGGTAGGGAGCACAACTCTCAGGAGGCGGCTGTGGTGAAACTTTCACGCCTTGCTCTACTTCACCCATGACATTGAAGTTGATCAGAGTGGAAGCCTCAGACACTGCTCGTTGTTGTGGCGGGTCCGAGAATCTCACAGACTCTTCTCCAGTGTTTGTCGACAAATCAGTGAGAGATGAACCAGATTCAATGCCTTCGGTGTCAGGTTCCGTATCGGCCGTGACACTGTGGTGATGGGAGATGCGCCGTCTCTTTCTGCCAGTATATATGGTGATTGGCCGCAATGGAATCGGAGGCTGATCAGGCAGGCGCTAAGTCAAATTGTTAGCTAGTATCAGTGTAAAACGATGAAACATGCTACCTCTAGTCGACAGCGACAAATGTCCTTTCCATTATGGCCTTTAGCCGTCCAACACTGAGAATAAAGTGATAAGAGACCGTAAGGTCAAATGTTCGTTAAAGCGCACCGCAGCGACTTTATACAGTCCGTCGTAACGATACCCCTTAAGAGGAGCATATCGCGAGTTAGATCTCCAGGATCGAACAACTCTAATGGGATTTCCAGTGTCAAGTGATGTCTATGAAGGAAAAAATGTGTGAGAGGTTAAACATAATGGGTTGTGTTACGCACTATCAGTGCCCCGTTTTGACACTGTTCCCAAGATTGGTCCATTATCTGCGGACCAACACGAAGCTAAGAGAACGTGCGTCAGCTGCACGTCCGGCAAGTTTGTGGCGAGGCATACACGTTTCGGGGGTACGCTATCGGACCACTTCTTCCTGCCACCTGCACCTGTATAGATACTGTGGATAGTCAGATATCAATCAGCATCCTGCGAAAATGTTCGCACATGATATCCCCTCCATCTTCGTTGTCCTTGTACATATTACTTAAGGCGAGGGAATACGTGCCGTCTCTTTTGTTTCCAAATATACCAGCTACAGTCGGACGGTGAGCCGCAGTATTTGAGCACTCTATTCTGTTGGATGACGTGACGGAGTCGTCGATATCAACGTACGCTGATGCTTACCGGGAATTCCAGTGGGTGAAGATCGAGACACCGGGAATATTTCCAAATGTTTTGCTGTAAAGAGAGTTAGGGCGCTGCCAAGTTACATACGATCGAGAGGAAGCGACTAACGACAGGGCACGAAGCCTTAGATTTCGTGCCTTCTTTATAGCGCGAACATCAACTGGCGGCCAAGTGCTAGTGTCGTAGTACGTCGGCGGGACGGTGGTCGATGAGGTATCTGGCGGGGTATCGTTGGGAGGAGAGGAAAACTGTGCAGGCAAGTCGTGTTCCATGAGGGTGGTCGTGGTGGTGCACCAAGATGCGTATCAGCACGGCTGGCCGCATCTATAACCTTATCGCTGATGCTGACTCCATCATCATGGCAAGACTTACGTACATATGCTATTCAAGACAGGAGAGACGAGTCATAGCTGGCAAGATCGATCCCTGATTGGAAAAAAAAAACACCTCCCTAGTTATCTCTGCGCCCATATGGACGACAATTATCGAACGGATCTTGTGCCAAGTGTCATGACAACTTGAAGCGAACGGAGATTCAGAACTTGAATGTTCTCTCAGAGTCACCGGGCGTTCGCAAATTCGACGCAGAGCACTTTCCTCACCTCCCCCGAGCAGGCTGGTCAACATATAAAAATGAAAAGGTATAGTGTAGTACTAGACCATTCGATTTTGATTCTTCCTACATGTCGATAGGGGCGGGCGTGTCCGACTTTCGGTACATATATATGTGCCAGATGTGACCTCGCCGTGTTGGAGCTTTGAAGGCCGCTGTCATGTAAGCCTGTTTTCTCCGATCAGAGGACCGCGTCAACAAGAAACCACTGACTCGGATTCGTCACACCCGTATGTGTATAGACAATCGCAGAACGTACTCCTTGGGCAAGAGACTCGGATGCGAACCAGAAAACGATGCTTTTTGCCCACCACTTTCGACTGTTAACAAAGTTATGGGACTAGCGTAAGGTAAAGTCAGTGCTGTCGAAACGTAAAGACGGAGACCAAATCCTCATTGACCATAGCCTGCGAAAGGGCAATGGGACGCTTGGGACATAAAACTGTCCTTGACTGAAGCTGAGGACACGGAACGAAGCTCCAGTTGTTGAAAATGCGCCAACCCGTCTCACCGCGCGTGTGGCCTCTCTTCGTCCAAGACTCGCAGTACAAGTTCTGATTCATCCTACGATCGCAATCAGATGCTCCGGTATGTACTATGGATGCACACGTCTGGAGATCGGAATATACGTTGCAAGGGACACCAGCCGCGTGGGCACACTGTTCGTGCAGTGTCCGAAGATTTCCACTTCACGGTGACCTCACCAAGGGCGCTGGGTCCAAGGTCGTTGCACATATAATGCCTGCTAGCGTGGACGAACTCACGTTGCCCACAGATCCATGAGATCCACCACAGGTTTTGACCAGAGTTGGTGAGTGACTCTTGCGTCGCGACTACATGGCGGACGGCGGATGCGAAGCATTCCTGTCTTAGTGACGTACGGAGCGTAAACAATAATATCATCTGCCTGTCGTTGTGCAGACAACTTGCATTGGTGGAAACACTGGATTTGTGTGCATGACATGGCAATAACTTATGAAAAGATCATGCATTGAAGGTATCTACCAACGTAGTAGTCACGAGTCATCAATGGAAACAAGGATTGAAACATTTGTGCTGCGAGAATGTCACGTGTTTCAGGTCAGTTCGAAAAAAATGCTGCGAAATGGGTTGTTCTTGGCGTACACTCAACCCGATAAATCTCGCGCAGGCAGGCAGGAGCCTCTGTCGACCTTTGCTTTCACCCCGTAAACCATCCTTGAGGTCATTCTAGCCTAAGCCCATCGACATCTTCGCTTATCCCCGGTTTCGAAGGCTCCCCTTATATAAAATGTTGAACAACTACTTCTCGCGTCAGCGGATCAAGTTCGAGGCCACCCTTGCGTTTTCTATGTTGGAGCCTTGGGAAAAGCTTGTTTCCAGTGAGTAATATTCTAGGCAAGCGAAAGCTTTCCCACTTGTGAGAATCGCTGTCACACACGGATATCTTACGGATAGTTTCAGTAATGGTTTTCACATTTTTCGCGCTTCTTGTTATCTCTGGGCTATATCAATATCTGCCGGAACACATTTCCATCATGCGTCATCGAGTGGCCTACTACTTGTGGGGTCAGGATGGGGACGACCGATTACTGCGGTTTTTCGTAGACCCGTGGCCACAGGAGCTATGAGAACGCTGTGAGTTTTGTACCTCCCCTGCGGCAGGAACGATAGATGACCGGGCGTTAAACAGCATTCAAACGCCGTCGTTAACGCTGAGGGATCCTAATATCCAGGCCAGGTGGATGTTGCAGCATAATACCATCATGTGTACCGCTCTTATACTTACTCTAACTACGGACCGACTTGGCATTGAGCGCGCTGAGAGTCACGTGATTGAATATATTCTCAGAAACACTCGGTTGCATCCGAACTCGTGAAATGATTGATGCTACGCGAAGAAACTCACGCTACTCCCGCCCGACTCCCACAGCCTTTTCCGTTCAACTGCCCAGGTTACTCCATCTCCTTCATCATGATGCGTGACTCCAGCCGCATACGAAACTACTTCTGGAGACGCAAGTTGATGATTGAGACTACATTTGCCATCAATGCTTTGGAACCTTGGGAAAAATTCATTTTCTGTGCGCACCGTATGTTTCACCTTTGACTTCGACCCATTTATCACCGGCTCGTATCAAAACAGTCTCAGTACTATCTCTCCTGGCCTTCCTGCTCTTCAGAGGCATCTGCCTTATCCTCCCCTCTCAGCTCTTCGTAATACAACAACGAGCATCGTATTACCTATGGGGGCATGGTGACCACGACCGCCCCCTGAGACTTTGGGTCGCGCCTCCGCCTGTAAAGGAGTTGTAGTTTTTTTTTCTGCGGCGTTTTATGCGGCCGAGGACGTGAGTCGCAACGTCTTTTTTTCTCTGTCGCGTGCCGCTATTGACGTCCCATTCCATATCCTCGCAAGTGGCCTACCTTGACGGCCTCGATTACCCTTGCTATTTCCTTCTTTTTATAGCCTACGTGATGATGTTGTACCAATTTCCTCGGCAACGGAACGTCGTGCGATCTCTCTGCACGTAGCTTGCACCACGCACACCCCATGCCCCACCTGAACACCGCGTAATTTCACTGGACCTACCACACCTGTCTTGCGCGATTTGATTCGGTCTCTCGCTCTCGCTCTCTATCTTCTCTCACACATTTCACCTCCCTACGCACGCTATATACGTTTTGACGACATGGGCTCGAAAGAATTATTACTTAGATATACAATAAACAATCTCTGCATCATCCCATGTCGACCAACAACTGCCATTCCCATTGTGGTGCCGCAACATGCTTGGCCCATCATGGGTCCTTTCCGTTTGCTCAAAATAGAAAACCATGCACATGGCGCGTGGTTCGTGACCCGGGGTCGGATATTACAGTAAATTTGAAATAGGTATATATTTGTTCGGGGGCTATTTTTACTTGATCAGTGCTAGTCCAACTTGGTCTTCGGACAAGCGATACAAACGAGAGGCCATCGCTTTCTCTTGACTCTATCACGTCGCTCGTCCACTTTGCAGCGCTCGTCCAGCCATAATACTCGGTAACTCGGACTCCCATCCCGGGCCGGAGAGCACATCGCGCTCCCCTATCCATCTCCTCAGCCCACTGCCTCCCACTCCAAGCGCACGGAGCGATAACGAAGAGCTCGGTGTCTGCGCTAAATTTATTCGACTCATTCGATGGCTCAGCCGCTCAGGGTACTATGTAGATACTGAATGATCACCAAGAACCACACCAAAAGGGCATCGTATTAAGTTTAATAGGAAATGAATATGATACAGCTCAAAGGTCATGTATGTATGCATGCATGTAGTGATGTGTCGTGAACCCATGAAAATATGACATCCTATTCGTATGCAAACGCGCCGCCGATCGCGTACCTCCGGGGTGCGAGTGTCTATTGCGGAGGTAAATAAAGTTACCAGCGGCGAGGCAGGTTTATGATAACGGATAAAATATGTGCGGAGAACGGTTTCAAGTAAAACCACATGCAAAGAGAAATTTGATACTTGTCCGAGCGAGAGCATCTCTGAGTGTATCCGTGTCGAACGACGCACCGCAGGGAACAAGCCCCATGATGATGATCGCATCGCTATATCCTGAATATTTAGGTCGTACGAGTGACGTGGCGGTCGTTCATGGTAGGATTTACATATGTGGCTGCACACCAGGGCGCGAAACGGACCGACACTGCGCAGCGGTTGTCAGACGGGCGGCGAGGACCGCATGCGACTCTTGCCACCCCATTTCATCAAAATTGGGTCGTCCACTTTCGTGTCGGGATGAATCTGGAACCTGCCCTCCCAGAGCGCCGCTGATGACCTCGAGGGGTCATACCTTGCTGGGTCTGAGAGCGTACCATGGGTTTGCGGTGCCCAACCTGCACCGATAGAAGATGCTATCAAAGTCGGGACCATGGTCATGATTGAAGACCTTTTTTAATCGTGAAACGTTAGCGAGCAGACGAGATTGACAAGGAACACGACGAACAATGGAACTTTACGCTCATCCTGGACACGTGCCGAACGACTCTTCCATACAAATGACGACGAACGCAGACGGCCACCACGAAGATTCGCAAAGGTCGCCAAATTGTCGCGGACAAGCTCAATGGCTTCGTTCCATTCTGCATCCGGTTTGATAGTGGGCAGTCCTTCTGGGCTCGGAAGAAGCCTCAAGAAGATGAGCAGGCGTTCGAAGGGCTTATTGGGTAAAAGGCGAATGATAGCACCCAACGGAATTGACACGACACCGAGGGCAAGCGAAATACCCCACTCTGCTCCTCCAATGCGTGTGACCTGGAAGGCGGCACTGCCAACGAACACCACGAGAACTTGAACGACGATCTCTGCAGGAAAAACAATTATTAAACGCTGAAATCGCAAAGACGGGGGATAGCGAGCTACCAATGAGTGTGACCACCATGAAGTACCTATTTTTCAGTACGCCCTCAAAGATGTTGAGCTTGCGGTCAAGTCGTCTCGAATTGAGAGAATTGAAAATTTGTGCAAACACGAAGATGTTGAATACCACGGTCTGCACGATCGTGTTATTGTGCGAAGTATCCTCGAGGCCGAGAATTTGAAGACCACAGAAGTGGAAGACGAGCGTGATGGCGATCTGATACGCCGATTGTAACAATATTTGCTTGTACATGTCGACAGTAAACAGCGGAGCAGTGAGCTTATCTGGCTTTCTGTCAAGAAGGACAGGGGATGCAGGATCAGTAGCAAGGGCGAGAGCGGCAAATGTGTCCATGATGAGATTGATCCAAAGCAGTTGCACGGCCGACAAGGCAGAAGTTTCTGTAGACGAGATGATGGCCGTCAGAGAAGTAACGACAACGGCTGTCACGTTGGTAGAGAGCTGGAACTGCAGAAATTTCCTGACGGCGTCATTGACGCAACGACCCCACATGATGGCTTTGACAATGGAAGAGAAATTGTCATCCATTAGGATGACGTCGGACGCATCTTTGGCTACTTCAGTGCCGGCGATGCCCATTGAAAAGCCAACATGCGCAGTCTTGAGCGCAGGTCCATCGTTGGTACCATCACCAGTCACCGCGACGATCTCACCAAGATGACGCAGCTTTTCAACCAGAATTTTCTTGTCTTCCGGGGAGGAACGGGCTAGGACTTGAAGTCTTGGCACGACTTCGAGCATCTCTGCATCGCTCAACTGCCGGAAGACTGGCCCTTCCATAATGATGCCGCCTGCAGTAAAAATTCCGCACTGGGAAGCAATCGAGCGGGCAGTGAGGACGTTGTCACCAGTGCACATCTTGACGGCAACACCGGCTTTCTGACAATCTGCGACAGCTTGTCGAACACCATCGCGTAGGGGATCCTCTATACCGACAATGCCAATGAGTGTGAGCTCGCGGGCAAGGTCCTCATACGGTATCTAAATAATGATCAGAAGACGAGTAGGGTAACAGCTGGTCAACATACGTCTTCCTCCAAATGCTGGTTCATCCCTGGAGGAGGCCAGGTAGTAAAGTCCCGGTAGCAGATGGCGAGGGTTCGGAGCGATTGATTGGCGTAAAATATGATCGTGCGGGAAACGTTGACTTCAGCGTACGTGTCGATTTCGGCGGTCTCCACAGGGGCATTCTTGTCGCCTGCTTGTCTCGCGGACGGCGAAACAACAACATGGCGAGTGCACAATTTCGTGAGGATCTCGCTGGCCCCCTTTACATACAATCGGTGACACCCATCCTCCAATTTCACAACGACGCCCATGGCTTTGCGTCCGCTCGAGAAAGGAAACATTTGGATGACATCGGCCGCATCTCGGGTTTCCTGGTGATTTGGCCAGTTGAGTTCCTTCGCGAAGTTCAGGAGCGCAATCTCTGTCTTGCTACCAATGAAGGCCGGACGGCCGGTCTCGGGATCTATATCTTCAAAGGCAGTCGTATTGGTAGAGATGGCCGCGTTAAAGAGTCTTCGAAGTTGAGGCGACAGGACGGTGTTGATTTGGCTCTGGTCGACGGAGAAATCCTGGTGGTAACTGGAAATCCCAGAATCGGTACTATCGCGAGAGCGATGCTCGTCTCCTACATTCGTCCTCGACTGATTCTGCTGCAGCTGGCGTGCGAACTTGGCGTGAATGCCGATGGACCCTGCCACGACGGTCATGAAGTTTTGGGTCAGAGTACCAGTCTTGTCTGTGCATATAACAGACGCGTTCGCCATAGTCTCACAAGAACCGAGTACACGGACAAGCAAATTCTCCTTTGTCATGCGCCGCGTGGCGAACGCGAGCGCAATCGTGACAGCAAGAGGAAGGCCTTCAGCAAAGGTCAGTCGGAAATAGTCAGTGACAGTACACTTGACTGGCCTTCTGGAACGGCAATTACCACGAGGGTGACGGAGATGATGAGAATCTGCACAAAAGCTATGCCTTTCGCGTTTGCGTTTCTGGATGAGTTCAAAGTCAGAAACTAGAAGATGGGAAAGGGAAACATTTTGACCTGGGAGGGTTATTCGTTCCCAACTGGACGAAGAAACGTATCATAAGAGCGCCAAACAAGACGGCGCCTGCTATAATCCCAGCCTTTGCAATTAACTCTGCCATAGCGTTCAGCTTCAGTTGTAACGGGGTGTTCTCAGAATCGGTACGCAAGGCTGATACAATCTTAGCCCTGGAGGAAGGAGAAAGGAGACAGATTCCTCTCACCCATCATGATACGCCCGTTGAAGCTTTTTGTTCCGACTGCGACGACGACATACTTACCGACACCTTCCAGCACCTTGCTGCCGCTAATGATGAAACAATCCACGTGTGCCGGACTAGACAATGTATGCTTGAACTCCCCTCCAACAGCACCTTCATCTCCATGGTGTGCGCTATCGTGTGCGTGCTTGAGCGCCAGACAAGTTGAATACGGTGCCTTCTTGATAGCATCCGCCTCGCCGGTAGCCGCTGACTCGTCACACTTGACGTTGTGCCCAGAAATAAAGATTCCATCACAGGGGACGACTTCGCCTGGTTCCAGTAATGCAATGTCGCCGACTACCACATCCTACGAGATGCAAATATCAGAAAAGGTTGGCCAACGATGCGGGGATCGTACTTTGACATCTATTAGATGCTCTTTGCCATTGCGAATGATCTTGACGGTACGCTCTTCCTTCTTTTGATTGAGGGCCTCGAACTGGCGTTCCTTTTGCCAGTCGTTAAGAGAGCCAACGATGACCTGGGTCGCAGTGAAGAGTGGAGACAAACAAAACACGGAGACGACTCACGACAATCAGAATTGCGATGATAATCGCAACGCCTTCGACCCAGTCGACGGGCGGATCACCAGCGGGAAGCGGTGTCCCAAAATCCTGAAACAGGCCAAGCGCCAGCGATACTACAGCAGCTATAGACAACAGGACCTAGGGAATAAATATGAAGGAACAGGTAATTGCGAAAAGTGCAAGAGGGACATACTAGGACCTTGTCCTTGAGTGCATGCCACATCAGGGCAAGGAGAGTCATTGTCGGGCGTTGTGGTAGAATATTTTCGCCGTATACAGCCTTACGGTCTGCCAACGAGGCGGTGTGAGGGTCAAGCGTACTGAGCACATTATTACCGCCTGCGGCAGAAGATGGGCGGGGCTGGATCTGATCTGATGCGGATGCAAAGTTCTTATCCACATGACGATCGTGTCTTTGAGAAGCGCCTTCGCCGGCACCCGGTTCAGCATGAGACGGAGGACCGGTTACATCCAAAAGCAAGCCACGGGTAGCGTCAGTGCCAAGGCCGTCGAGGATGCTGGAGATACCTCCGAAATTTTGGAGCGTATCCAAGTCCTTTGGATCCAAAAGGCTCGCGAGTTGATTCGGGTCAAACGAGAATGGGCCGAGGTCGGGTGGAGAGTCATCCAGAATGGGAGGATTCGAAGGATGGGCTTCGGGAGAAGGATGGGGGTGAGGATTCGTCAAAGGAGGAGAAGTTTTTTCCCCGGAAAAAGGCTCCTTGAATTTGGACGAATCAGAGTCTCGGTGAACGTGAGAGGCGAGCGTCAGGCTAGTAGCATCCGATTTTGGACGACGGATGTGAGGTAGATTGAGTTCGGCTGGGCCGTGACCTACTTCGGTTTCGTCGAAAGAGCTGTGGCCATCGTGTGAGCTAGCAAACGTGGTTATGCTAGCCTTCCTGCGATGAGCAGTTCTGTCTATAGCGGATGGGCTGAGGAGTTGGAGGGAAGATATCCCGGAACGCTCATCTGGTCTGTTATCTCTGAGAGCGATGGAAGTCGCAAAATGAACCGAAGATTGAGTGGAGAGCGTGGGGGAGGGGGGAGCGAGGGAGTGTGCATCATTGTTAGAGGATACAAAGGTGAGAGAAGGGGAGGGTGAGCGGGAAATGTCGAGAGAAGAGTGGCGAGCAGTGGATGTGGGAGGGGGATGCGGAGAAAGGAGGGCGGGAGGACTACTGGGGCGAAGGGGAGGAGAGGGAGAGGTTCTGTCGACGAGCGATTGTTTAGAGGATAGATCAGTAGTGACGATCGCAGGGATGTTTGGAGACGACGGAGGCATGTGTATTTCTCACGGGGGAAGAGAGGGAAGTCGAGTTAAGAGGAGAGGAAAGGATATATAATGGCAAACGTTGAAAGTCGATCTCATCGAACTTGCACGCGTCGAACATTCTCCTGGAAAACTGACACAGCCCCCCATGTTCTAATCGAAACATCCACATTTCAACACCGCCACGAACCGGTTCTCTCGTGCTCGAGGTCGGGCCAGGTCACCAGCCGTACTATACCACTCGCTTAAATACCCCCGCACTCCTTGGTCCGCGCTGCCATCCTCGACCCACCTGCGCTGCGTCCTCAACTTTTCAACATCCTCCCTTTTTGGGCTGCAGATCACCGCGGCCCGGGCCCCGTTGCTACGTCATCCTCATCCTCCCCACCCATATCCGACCACCATGCATCCATGCTCGGTTCATTATGTACCCTTCGCCATTTTACTCACGGTGCACGTGCATCCCCTACACTGCACACGTGTCTTTGACTTTTCGTCTCCAAGTTTCACCTGTTCCGTTGCACAACTCTGGGCATTGTTGATGCGGCACTGGCAGCCTATCAGCGCCCTGTTCTACCTCATATCGTACTGCAATAACTCAACAGTGTTCGCCAGTTCAGTGGTCACATCACGTGAATGCTGGCACACCGACCATCCCCATAAGGCAGATTACTGCTCTGTCGCATCAATTTCGGTGCGCACTGCGGACCTCGTACCAATCATTTACTCAAGCCCGGTTATCCGAACCCCATGCTTACAAGGCGTGCCGGGTCGTATTTAGTCATCATCACCCACTTCAACTTCCTCTACTATGTAGGTCATAGTCGTCCCTTGACGCCCCTCTTCCCTCGATCGCTTCCCTTGAAATGGTAAGTCGACTTGGCGACCGTGAAACCTTTTGATCAATTTAGTGTTGACATACCCCCGCCGCCGCAATTCGGTTTTTATTTGGCTTTGGCTTGGTATTCCAAAAAAGGTAGGTACTGTAATCCGCACAGCATGTTGCTGCCGTTGTTCCATGCAGAATGTTCCATGTTTTCCAAGACGTGCCCGAAGCTCATAATTATGTCGACAGAACCAAACAAAAATTTGATTCGAACATTCCTCCGCCTTGCCCAGCTAAGCAATAACGGCGGAAATAAACTAGTCACCTTGCAAGCTTTCCTACCTGCCCACCACACTCCAACATTCGTCAATTCTACTGGCTGGAACCCGCGAAGGCTTGAAATATGGCCTAATGGAGTTCTCGCAAGCCCGCATCCTGGTAAAGGGCTTCGCACAACCCACGAACCCGTCTGAACGTTCTCAATCAAGGGTTGTCTTATCGTGGGGATCGTTGGGAATCATTACTTCCGCTGTCCCTCGGGAGCCATAGTGCGCATCAAATCGGTATCCGCCATATCACAGCGAATGGACGCTCGTTTGATGGGATCACCTGTCACTACTAAATTCTGTGGAAATGGGATCCCTCATAATGTCCACGGCGATACATATCACTCGAGGCTATGACTTGCGGACGTCTATTAGGTAGGTGGATTATTGTTTAGGGCGTCGCAGGCAGACAGCATCACACCTATACTTACAGAGTACTCCTATAGTTAGTGCCAAACGACTCAACTGTAAGTATGGGCCACAGGAATGCATCGCTTCTCCCACTGACACCAACTCCTTCTGACTGATGGCGCAAGGTGATCCTGTATTAATACACTCAGCTGACCAAGGTACGCCGCACCTTTGACCAACCGTGGAACACTCGACACCAAAAAAGAACGACGCTGGTGCTCCTAAAACGTGTGCCGCCTTGGCAAATAAATAATCAAACAGACCAGTGCTCACCTCCTGTCCACCTACGGCACTCGATCCCCGTATGCGGATCTTGAAGCTCCAACACGAGCTGCGACGCTCGACGTCGGACGCTGACGACATGAGTCGTCATTTTTGCATGACGCCAAGGGTGCACATACGTCCGTGGAGAGAGTGGCAGCTTCGAAAACCGTCTTGTGTGTGTGTGCGACGCGAACACGACCTGCTCGATGATGGGTGATCCAGCCATCAATCATTCCGCAGCCTCTACGTGACAAGGGCACGCAGCCTAAATAACATCAACGAGGGTCCGTGTCGTCGTGGAGGGGTGGTTCACCCCCGATAGCATCCAATGAGCTCTTGAGACTTGCGCAAGGTTGACTGCGCAGCTTGGCGACACATTTCGAGAGTGCAGCTCGCAGTAACGCAGCAGATTTGAAGACGATGAAAGAGCCCCACATGTCCCCAAGGACACTGCCCATCGCAGGATGGATGCAACCCACTGCAGTCGGGTTTGTAAGGACTGCAGCGGAGCGGAAAACAACTGAGGCTGTCACAACATACTTACTCCACCGCCCTAGAAATGCAGCGGGAAAATAAGAACACGAATACACAGTATTGGACTTCAGGAACGACTCGAGTGCCATGCCAAGCGTTGGATCGGTGGCGGTCGCCGTCGAAAGTACCATTGGAAACCTTCCGCGAAGAACCGGGCGGGGATGGACGAATGACGATACGCGTGCCGTGAACTGGTCCCGTCGGACGGCGGTCCAAACCGAACCACTTTCAACGAAATGGGGAAAGAGAGCTCAGAGGGCTGACGAAACAAAATGGAGAAGATACAAGGAAACGGATAAAAACGCGTCCAACGTTCCGTTGCATGCAACCAGAAAAATGCTTGTCTTCGACAGCTCAGCAACGCCGCAGGACGAGGACGATGCGTAAAAAACGTGGCATCCGGGCGGAGAGGCTGTAGTAACGACACCTTGTTGCCTGCGACTGACTGAGGGACGCGTTCTCAACGTTCGGAACGTGGAGACACAATGGACCAGTTCTGATCGCCGGGACACCGGCTCCTTGTGAAAAGCGGGTTGGCT
This sequence comes from Leccinum variicolor, assembly GCA_038091415.1. Classification (NCBI taxonomy): domain Eukaryota; kingdom Fungi; phylum Basidiomycota; class Agaricomycetes; order Boletales; family Boletaceae; genus Leccinum; species Leccinum variicolor. Next base: position 13,340 of record JBBPOK010000411.1, read on the forward strand.
TTCTAGTTGGCCACCGAAGATAGCTAACATTAAGTGGCAACGTACTGAACCAAACTGATCTCAGTGCCTGCGTAGAGTGGTCGGATGGCGTCGCAGCACCATTATGGGGTACGATTACAATAATGGCTTCTGTGTGATTCACCCGAGTGGCACGCTCAGGCTGCCAACTACATCAAGATGAGTGAGTCACCGGAATACCATGATGTGGCGCCCATATGTGTGGACGACCACCACACGGCCAGGAACAATTGAATCACGCACTCCCCACGCAAGACCTTCGTAGATCGTATGCAGACCCTGCAAGCGAACGGAGTTCAAATTGACCGCATGGGTAACTGGAGGAAATTCCAAAGAGAAAGTGACCACAGAATGCGTAATAATATCTTCGTCTAAACAGTCTAGAAGAAATCTAATAAGTAGTTCAACTTATCACGAGAACTTGCGCAAAAAAGGAATAATCATATAGAAAAGCCAGCGGATAGATATGCTGGAAGCACGGAGGGACCTATTAGTATGTAATACCGTCGCCCGTGTTGATCCCTAAACAATACGAAGTCACACCTTCTCTGGAGCCTTCATGGTGTGGGGCTTACCACCTGCGGGGTAAGTGCTTGCCCGTTCACCACGTCACCTCCTGGCTCTTCGTCCCTTCTTTGAGTAAGATGCGCTTGACCTTCTTTGTCCGTACCGTCTTGTTTCAGTCGGCTCATTTCCCTGATAAAGCTGGATCCCCAGAAAGCCGCGGAGTACTTGTTGACGTATTTGAACAGCTTGCGATGGTTCTCAGCACGTGTCTCGGCGTCCATTGTGACCGCTTCGTGAATGGCATCTGCAACCTGCTGGGAATCCCATGGGTTGACGACGATGGACCCGTTGAGACTCTGAGCAGCTCCCGCGAATTCGGATATGATCATGACTCCCTGACGAGCTTGCTGACAGGCGATATATTCGTATGACACCTGATTGGCAACGTTGACGTCAGTGATGCTGATGGTTTCAGCCATGACATGTGGACCCTTACGAGGTTCATTCCATCCCTGGTAGAGGAGACAAGGCAGACGTCACTGACGGCATAGAGGGCACAAAGCTCGTCAAACGCCAGGCTCTTATGCATGAAGTGGATAGGCATGAACTCCACTGTCCCAAAACGACCATTGATTCGTCCAACCAATTCGTTTACCGTCGACCGCAAGTTCTGATATTCCTCGACGTCTTGGCGGGACGGAACGGCGAGTTGTACCAGTACGACCTTTCCCGACGTTGAGTTCAAAACGGGATTCTCGGGGCATCCATTATTGCTTACCTTTCCGATCCACTCCGGGTGTTGCGTGAGGAAAAGCTCGAGCGCGTGTAGCTTCTGGGGGACGCCCTTGATGTAATCGAGACGGTCAACGCCAACGATGAGTTTTACACCCGCAAATCGCTGCTCCAACTGAGCAATGCGCGACTTCACCGAGTCTTTCTGCAAGTTCTACTCGGTGGTTGTTCAGTGACAAATTCTTTATGACGTGCAAAGGCAATTACCTCGATGAATGAATTAGGTTCGATGCCGATGGGGAACGTGCCAACGTGTGCCAAGCGCCCATCGAACTCGACGCCGTTAGGCAACGTCGGCAAGCCGAGGATACGCGTGCATGAAGATAAGAAGTGGCGCGCGTAATCATATGTATGAAACCCAATGAGATCACAAAAGAGTATGCCGAGCAGGATCTCGCGACGGACGGGAAGGATCCTTTGAAATCGTAAGCGCACACGGATCGGACACCGGACTAGACGCCCACCTATAAATCTCACTGCTCGGGAAAGGGGTGTGCAAAAAGAAGCCAATTTTGACGCCCGGGATCTTCTCGGTATTGTTAGAGAAACTCTCCTCGAACCCTTCCGTGATCTTGGACAACTCTCCCTTCTGCCAGTCTCCGCTTGCTGAACCATCGACGAGACCTCGGAGAATCATGGGCAGGAGCATGAGATGATAGTCTTGCACCCAGACCATCGCACCAGGGGTAATCTGTGAACGGACCACCTCAGCAAACTGCAAGTTGGCTTGGCGATACGCCATCCAGTTTTCTTCGTCGAAATTCATCTCGCCGGGGTGGTAATGGAACAAGGGCCAAAGGATGGAGTTGGAGAAACCATTGTAGTGACGGTCGGCGACGTCATCGTCAAGGTAGACAGCTTGGCAAGAATATTCCTCCATGAGGCGCTTGTCGACGTATGGACGATCCTTTGGAGGGATGAAGAACCCTGGCCAACCGATCCATGTAAAGTTCAATGACTTCTTGAACCCGGAGAGGGCGGATACAAGTCCACCCGAGGACATCTTGAAATGGTATTGGCCTGAAGCATCCTTGTTCATGGTGATAGGAAGTCGGTTGGAGACGACGATGAGATGGGTCCCTTGGCTGAAGTCCATGTCGACGAAGTTGGGGTCGGAGGACAGGTGAGGAAAAAGTGAGGTTGACATGGATCCCAGGATTATAAGACGATAGAAATTCAGGCAAAAACCGGATTGGGGAGATAATCGGATCTAACTGGTTGAACCCGGTAAGTGAACGAGTCTACGACGTAAGGAAGGCCGACACGGAACCGAAACGAACGTGTCACTGGCAGTGCAGCCTGATTGATCAAGCGAGTTTCAAGGACAAGGTGCTGGCGTTTTCGTGTTCAATTTGTGTTTGGGTTGAAGTTTTCAAGTAGAGAGCCAGTAACCACCAGTTCCGGCAACTCGGCGCCCAGCACAAGCGATGTCGCCCACCGCTGTTGCCAACCCGAATCGATCACAACTGGCAGTACTCTACTCCGGGATACCCCATTGGCACACCAGCGCTGCGGTACACCTAACTTGCACACACCTCAAACATCGAACCAATCCAAGTTGCACCATGATGTCATTAATCTGCATTACATGTAGTACACAGTGTACATGGTACATTCGTGATCAGTCAAAGAGACCGAAGCCCTGAACAATTGCTCAGTCATGCACAAGGTGCGCCATCGAGTGAACTTACCATGTCATCATCAGATTCCTCCTTCTCCTCGGCCTTCTCTTCAGCCTTGGACTCTTCAGCAGCTGCCGGAGCGGCGGACTCCGCGGCAACAGGAGCGGCAACAGCGAATGCTTCGGGGTTTTCCAAGTATTCTTTGACCTAAGCAGCGAGGGTTAGAATATAGCACGTCCAAATGGTAGGCAAAAATCAGCAATAAAATAAAGTGCATCATGGAAATTCAGCATTTTCAGTATATGAAGAAAGCATCATAAATAGTGGACAAACAACGTAGAACTGACCTTTTCAGAGCCCTCGAACGTGTAGTCGGTAGCCAGGGAAATAGCAATAAGATTTTTGTACGAGTTGACAAGGGAGTGAAGGACAGAGGCGATTGTTGGGTAGTGAAGTGCGAGTGAGATGCAAGCAATTGACTTGATCCCGGACAAGAATCGGTCGATAAGTTCCTTCTCGTCGATGTCAAGGACCGAGGGAGCAAAGACGTTTCCGGAATCGAAAATCTGAACCACAGTCATACCATAGGTAAAAGGAGATATGTTCAGCATGTTCAAGAGGGTAGCCTCTGATGATCCGACACGGCTGCCAGCGGTGACGACTTGAACATCAGACACGATTTCGATGGTACCACGGGCAATTTTTGTGGGAATTCCAAGAGCTTGGAAGAAAGAGGTCTTTCCAGGTTCCATACCGGTGTTACCAGCAGGGACGATGACGTCCTTGGGAGCAAAGGCACCAGCGCGGGCCGGGGCGGCAACCTTGTTGGCGATGATAATTTCACGGATATCCTTAAGGTCGTAAGCAGTAAACACGAAGCCTATGTTTCCCTTGACGTAAGGGAGGAGCCTCTCGAACTGAGGGTGCTCTGAGAGAATGGTGCGAAGGGCTCGGCGGACCATCGTGTTTTTGCCCATCAATACGACACCCTTGCCACGGAGAGCGGTACGGATCTGGTGCATCTGATTCGAACCAACATTGTCGACGTTGACCAAAAAGATAGAAGCTAAGTGACTACACATTCATAAAACTTCAGATGAGAAGTGGCAGCGCACGCACGATATTTAGCGACGAGGTCCTTCAATTTGACGAAGTAGAGCTCCTTTTGCGCGCGAGTCGCACCCATTGTTCTGAGTGGTGGTTGTCGATCGTGTGCCAATACTTGTTATACGCAAGACTTACATATTCGATCTAATGAAATTGAGGGGAAAATGTGATGCCTCCCAATTGACCTCTGAGAAGACATGTGAGCGATTATCCCTGCGTGAAGCTGCATAACGTACCTTTGGTGTCAATGGATTTTTCAAGGCGGGTATGAGATTGTCAACTGATTACAAGGTTTGATGTGGTCGGTCAATTAACTTGCCAGTTTTTGAAACAAGGTTGGTTCTCCGACGGATCGTGCCGATGGCTGTGGCTGTGTTTGGTACGCGTCACGTGACCTTCTGTTTTCCTACCTGCAACTTCAAAGTTACATGACATGAATTAATGTTGCGATGGTGTTTGTCGACCGTCCGAGCTTTTGGCGGTCATGACACCAATACAAGGCGAGTATTTCTCAAATTTCTCTTCAAATCTAATCGTCTTTTGTAGATTGTCCCGCCTTTCCATCCTACCATTCTCGAGATTGCAGTTCTTGGTTGAAGGGCGGGATACCTCCAGCATTCCTATGTCGTCTGTACAATCCCATTCCGCTAGCTCTCATCATTTAGCCTCGAAGTCCTCCGCAGACCTTTTGCGAGGTAGCGACGCTTGCAAAATCGTTCGTGGTCACTTTGCAATCGACACCTTGAGGCAATTTTTATCCCCGGAGAACGTTGCATTGGACTGTCCTCTTGTAGACTCACCAGCCACCCTCCGCTCGCTTTACTATCGCGCAGAGTCAAGAGGCCAGCTCGGGATGCTGGACTCCAAGATGCTCACCCTTCTAATAGCCTTGTTCGGGTCATTATCCATCGATCCTTGCATATCTGTGATATATAGAGTCCCTTCGACATCACATTCCCTGAGGTTGTCTAAGCGCAGGAACTACTGGCGTTTCGTCTTGAAAGTAGGAAAATACAAAGCAGAAAGGGGAATGCCCCTTCAGGCTTCGGACAGGTTTTGGTTGATGTGTGCTGAACTTGCACGGATCCACACTGGTCCAAGTTCAGAACGTAAGTCCCTCTTTTCTTGACGATACCTAATACTGCACGTAGACATTGCAGATCTATTGGGTGACGCTTACAGTGCCATTCTGCGCGCGCGTACACATTACCACATCATTCGGTGTCACTCTCGTCACCCCGGTGTACATGCTTACTACCTTGAAACACTCCTGGCTACTCAAGATCCCCGTCTTCTTGACTTTGCTGCCTGCGATCTTTCTTTTCTCTTACGCACTCACCGCGTATGTCACTCGCAGGTGCAGCACCTTCTGTATCGCTTGGTCATCGAACATGGGGTGTCATTGTCGGACCGATCGCAAGAGGCTATCCTTGCTGCGCTTTGGAATCGTACTCCTCAACTGACAAATGAAACCCCAGACCTGGTCCCTCAAAACGGTCTACCCAATGATCGCAACTTGGATGCAATGTCAATCGCTCGCTCCCTTTCGGCCACTTTGTTCGGGTTCACTGACCGCCTTTCCAAGTACGACTCTGCTAATCCCTCCATGTACCTCTTGTCCGTCTTCTCTCCTGCGCATGCCCTTTCTCTGCGTTGGAATATGCTTGTCTTGCTCTCCATCTTCAATTCCTCCGAGATGTTTCACCTTGATGGAATCAACTGGACAAGCGATCATACAGCGCCTCAGGTCGCACTGTGCTGGCAAGTCATCTTTGGCCTCGCAATCGTGGAAAAGCTATCACCAGGTTCAACTTTGGCGGTCCCGATGCAGCCAATCCCCACAGAGGACATCTTGAAATCGACACGCGCTCTGTACCAGCTTTGGTTGCCGATCGTAGAATCAGGCCAGGTTTCTCGAGATCTCGCATGCGGGGCTGCCATTTCTTTCCTAAGGATAGCAAGCGTTCTGGCAGATGCGACCCTGTTCAACGATTGCCAAGGCTTTTACCACGTGGAAGACTGCCTAGGAGTTACTCGGACATCGGTGCAAAGGGTTCTTGCCGCACATTACATTGCGGCCGCAGTTCGCGTGCAGGGTGTGCTCCCGGACGTAGTGTTCGCCAACTTGAAGAATTTTGTCCCTGATGTAGAGCAGCAGGGTCAAGTCCTCGTCTCTGCTGTGCAAGTTCTTGCACCCATAGATCCTTCCCTCGCCTACAATCTCTATGTCACCACACAGGAACAAGGGACCGAGCCTGATGCAAGAGCAGCCCATGCCCTTGCTGTATCTTTTGCTCGTTGTGGGGCGCTTCGCCAAGCCACCTACTTTCTCACTCAGTGCCGATTCTCTCTGGAAGAACGGGGAATTGTCGTCTCTGCAATAGTACGTAGTCTGAGGGAAAACCCGCGGACTCGTCACCCCCAAGATGTTCTGGTCACTATCGTCGATGAACTTGCGAGCTTGTACCATTCACGCGTTCCGCCTGAACACTTTCGTGGACATCTTGAACAACTTTTGGTAGTTTTGTCCCGGTATGGCAGAGGCAGCCAGCTATTATCTGTGGTCCTTTCCATCTTCGAACGGATGCCCAGTTTTTTTCAGCCCAGGTTTTTTTTCCGGTATTGCCATATGTTATTGCGGCACAGGCAGTCTGCTACTGCTAGCAAACTCCTCGGAGTGATCAAAGGCACACATCCTAAAATTGTCCGGTCTCTGTCCACCCTCGCGGGTCGAATTGCAGTGCAAACCAGGGCATTCCGGATGTCTACACGGACTACACCTCTCCGCGGGCTAACGTCACTTGGAATATCTTCTCGCCTCCGACAATACCCCCATGCAGGGCCTTCACTTGAACGTTCCCTTCAAGAACTTTTAAGATCAGGACGCTTTCTTGCCGCCAAGCATATGTTTGCTAGTGCAGCAGCTACAATCCCCTGCAAGCAGTGCACCGCCATGGGCAACATCCTGCTTCAAGGAGTATCTCTACAGCCCACACCACGTAATGGAAGACGTGTCCGTCAAATCCTCGCATTATTGGAGGACCTTGTCAAGAACCACGGTTTTCGACCTGACAGGGTGACAGCGAACATCTTGATCAAAGTCCTGATCGGCTGGCGGTCCGCGTTCGATTCTCCACGACTCCGCGGACTGTTTGATCAACTCGTTAGGAGTGGCTATCCTGCTGCGGATTACTCGCCGCTGCATCCACCGTTTGGCACCCAACAAACGCACTTCTCGGGCTCCTCCGGATTTTCGAAGCTCTCGCCCTTTGTCACGTTCGAGAAACACTCGAGGCCGTTGTTCAAGATGTTTATCAAGGCATTTTATCTGTGTAATGATGTAGAGGCTGCGAGAAAGGTGGTGGGGATACTCAAGGTGGAGCAGCACAAGAACGCCGTGGCGAAGGAAGCGAGGCAGAGAGCAAGATCGCAGGGCAGGATCAAAGCCATTCAGAGGAACGCTGCAGTTGATATTCCCGTAGCATCGATTGATTGACCTTGACTCAGGGCTCTTACGTTTGATGTCGAGGGTCGTGTCCAGCGGGACCGGGGAAGTTGTCGATGCTGCTAGTGTAATTGGATGGATTTGTTTGTTCTCGTACTACAGCGTAACGTACATACATCACATCAAGTATTCCAGGCACCTGTTCTTGTCTTTGGAACACTACCACCCGCTAGCGCTGCGCCCGATGATCCCAGCTTGCCTAGCTAAAATATCAGTCAACAGGTTGACCGGGCCTGGCATGCGTCTTATGCATCGACGTCACTACTTACCTGCCAACGACATCCGGGTCACTGGCGCCGCCTCAGACAATGCATCCGGCGTTTACCATCTCAGATGAGGCACTGGATGCACTGGATGCACCTGGCAAGCCGCTCAATTTCACTGGCACTAGGCCTGTGCCTCCCGACATGTTAGCAAAGGCTCTGCCGGCGCTCCTAAATTGCTGGCACAGAGGAATCCAACAAGGATTCGCAAGATCAATGTCTACCGAACCAGTGTCCCGACGTTCCTTGCAAGCTCAGCATGCGAGCTCAATTCTATTTTGCAGGTCAATCTCTAACAATCCACTGAGCTATCCGGGCCCGGGAGACCGGGATAATTTCCGGCAGAATCGGGTCTGCATGCGCGCTCCTAGCCCCTGGACCCTCAATATCGATATTGTAATGCGGCGGTAAGGAAGGCTCCTCTAACCATGTTCGGAGCGTCGAAAACTGACGTGGTTGGTCAAATTGAGGTCCACGCTCAGGTAGCGGCACGCCGAACCCAACGGCCTCTAGAAGACGTCCGAGACTCGGAGTCACGATTGCTCTTGTGCTGTGGTTTCTCTCACATCGAAACGCCGATGCGGACTTCTCGGACGACGATCTCGGAGCCTGTCGTAAGTCCTACTAGCTTTGTGGCAGGTCTGAGATGTGCGTTGGCTCGTTCAAAGAAGCGGCGGAGCGCGGATGCCCGCCGTTCGCGAGCATGATCCTCCAGAGCGTCAAGAACGGCCACATTCAGTGGGAATCAAGTTGGGAAAGCCAAAGGTGCATTCCCCCCCTTCCCCTCCAGGAATCCACTACGTACATGATACCCCATTTTCGCTGTGACGGCACTGCGCTCAAAGTTTCAAACGTTACACGTGCATGTCATCAAAGGCAGAAGTCGAATCCCAGTCAAAGAGACTCTATCACGAATTACGTCGTCCGAAGCACCAGTGATAGACTATCACACGTTTTGGCATAAAATGTCCCTCGACGCGAACTTCGGAACTGTCAACATCGCGTACAGGCTGGTAATATCCAGGCGATCTTATTCCCGCCCTGGATTGATAAGGAGTTCGCCCATGGACTTTGACGACTTCATGTGTATCATCATATCAGCTCTTCTATGCATTAATTCACATGCGCCTCATTGACTCGGAGGATCGCCAGGCTTGATCTGCAAATTGAGAGACGATGAAGGGCAAGGGTGGCTGAAAATCAATTAATCATGTGCCGCATCGTACGCTTGAGGGGGAACGCTTCCGAGTCCAGATGGGACAAAGTATCGCCAGTGACAGCACCCTCCCTCCCTATCCAATATGACGGAGACAATCCTCAGATGTTGAACCCATTCGTAGGTCAAACGAAAGTAGACAAACAAGCTTTCGGTTGGACCGCGGCCTAGAATACTTGGACGGATTCCTGGTGCGAGACATGAGCGCATGAGCGCTCGTGAAGTGTGTTACTTCTATATCATATACAAAGGAGAACTTCAGTTAGCTCGTGATGGGAAAGCGTTAGTTTATGATATCATTTCTTGGTGACAAGCAGGTCATCGAGCAAATGGAAAGAAATCGCATGAGACATTAAACGTGGTCGTGACTACCGGCCTAAATACGCATAGTTAAAGGATAACAACGATCGAAAGCAACCCGACAGCTCCTACAAACTTACAACCTCCAGCACGCTCGGATCTTCAAGATCCATCATGGATACTTTATCCCGCAAAGTATGAGGTTCAACCTCTCCAGCTTTCGTACTGTCGGAGCCCGATTCTGACAACGTACGAGCAACGAGAGTGCTCTCCCTCCCGGAGGTAGGGCTGGACTGAGGAGTGTCGTCGTCGTGGTCAAGTCCACACGTAGGGATTTTGACCATGTCCACAGGATCCACCTCTGGCATCGCCTGGAGTTCCGCACCATGTGTTTTCTCCTCTTCTTCTTCCTCAATGCTATCCGACCGAGACAGCTTGCCAGGAGGCTCGATCTTGGGTAGTGCCACTGATACCACTTGGTACTCCTCAGCCTCGTCCGTGCTGGGAAACGCAACCCCCATTCTGCGAGCGAGCTTCCTCTCCTGGATTCTCGCGAGGCTCAAGCGGCGTTCTTCCATCCACTGTTCTTCGTCCAATATCGGTGGAGTCGCCCGCGCAGCAGAGTCGAGTGTCGGCGTGACCTTCTCACACTGCAAACCGATGCCTGCGGCAGAGAGAACCCGCATAACTGGCGCGTGAGAACGGGCATTAGGCATTCGATGAGCATACGTGGCGGACATCCTGCAAAGAAGTATCAGAACCAACCCACAAAAGTAACCGCCGAATCTTACCCTGGTCCAAGAACAAACTCGCCACCCAGCTGGGAAAAGTCGCCACCTTTCTCCCATATCGGCATGCCGACACGGAGAGCATTCTTGAAGACCATAGCAATGCCACCCATAGACCCATGGCGCACGTAGCCTCCCCGCTTGCGCTGTGATTTGGGTTCCATGATACGCAAGGTCATGCCCAGTGCTCTGTGTAGACGTAGAGTGGGATCGGTGTAGAACGTGAATGGAGAACGGAATATATCTATGCACGTGGCAATGAAGATTTGCCGGAGCGGCATCAAAGGGTGAAACACTTACGTCGGTAAGATTTGATCATATTGAAAGATCCATTTCCAATAACTACAAGGTTGACATCGGCTTCCTTGAGCATTCTCGGTTTGACGTTGTCTGACACGGAAAACATATAATCTTGGCATAGAGGACACCTGAAGCTACTAATCAGAAGACAAGCCAATTTCACACGACGACAGGAGTCTCACCAGAAATGCCTGATAAAAATGACGATCGTCTTTTGATCTCGGAAGATGTCACCGAATGGCACGCGCAGGCCACTTTCAGCAACGACCCAGCAGGAGGCAGCATCAGCGAGTTGCCTGGGAGTCGGTAATGCATGCTCGTCGAACGGGGAAGTGGAAGATGACTGGGCCGTGAACGGTCGTGCAACCTCCAACTTGGTCGACAAGTTGACAGTGGGATCAAAGCCACGACCGTCGAAGGACGTCAGAGAGCGGAGGTGTGTGGGTGCAGTGGCGGCATGGGGAGGGGAATACGGTACATGGGACAAATGAGAGGGTGCAGGGGAGTCGTCCGCAAGGCCAAGTTCGGCGTCGGTGAGAGGCTCGTAAACATATCCAGTGGTCGAGTCACGAATGGGGCTCGAGACATCCATAGTGTGTAGCCGAGTGGCCATCTCTGCGGGGAAGAGTGTCGCCGACTTGCGACGGGCGTGGAACGTGTTCTCTTCAGAGATGTGCTTGGGTCTGGATGGCCGTTCGTTGGAGAGATGCGGAAATGACGTGGAAGAGGCATTGGACTGACTCAGGGCCAAGTTGTCAGAGGACTGATGCGTTAAACTTAGGCGGCTCCCAATCTTCTTTGGCAGCAGTCGGGTAAACTTCATAGCCTTACTTGGTGGTGCCGTTTCAGGGTCGTCAGCTGAAAAGGAAGCCATACGGAGCGGGGAGGACGGAGTAGGACAACCAGCATCCGAGTTGACACGAGATATGTGGAACGAATGGACGCTCTCGCTGCTCTGTACGACGGATGAAGTGGGCGAAATGCACAAGGGTTCCGCAGTAAGAGCGGGGGTGGATGACAGCGCGTTAGCAAGCACATATGATTGCAGTTTTGAATGACCATAAGGAGAATTTTTGTGTGGGATGGGCACCGTAAGTCGGGCTTCTTTTCTCGACACAGCCGACCGGGAGCGCCGACGCTGAATTGGGATAAGTCGTGAACCTTCGGGAGAGGAGCCCCGAGGGTGCCAGTCGGATTCTTCCGGCCCACACACACTAGTAGGTGGAGAGATATCGAAGGTGCTTCTAGTGAATGCTGCCGTCACGACATCGAAGCTCCAATCCGAAGGAGGAGGCGTTGTAACAGCTGGCGGAGTGTGAAGATTGAGATAGGCTTGATATATGTCTGGTGGGTATTTGCCACCAGTGTAAGGGAGACTTGGGAGATGGGACGTAGATTCGCCGCGGAAGGAGACGGGAGCACCGGTACTACTAAGGGTGCTGGCGGTGCGACTTCGAAGGACAGAGAGTGGTGCGAAGGGATCGTCGGGGTCTGGCGTCGGATAGCGCGCCTCCAACTCCAGGCTGGGGGCGGGTTTTCGTCGAACGCGAGTTTGGTTGGGGGAAGAATCACTGCTAGATGATACAGACATGATATAAAATAGTTACTTGGAGGGCTCGCTCAGGCGAGAAACCTGCAGGAGGGAGAGGAGGGTAGATTCCAAAGGAAGCTCGACCATCAACGTTAGACTTTATGTACGATTACCATCGTGGTTTCGGTGAGGTGTGTTTGCGAGGTGCGAACCTTGTTGCTAGTGAGGGAGGGGTTACACGTTTCCGCATTGCCTCAATTCCCGTCGCCGGTTACCGCGCCTTGTCATCACCAATTTTTTGGACAATTTAAGCATAGACTGTGCTTCCCAGTGCTTCTGAACCTGAGAGCCACTACTAGAGATGGTGTGTGAGACTGACTCGAGCAGAAGACGTTGTGACCAGCGGAGATAGGAACGTGCACAAGTTGGCAATGTTGGCACCACCGCCTGCCGAAGAAGACTCGGAAGCACCAAAGTCACAAAGTTCAGCGGCGATCTATGTACCCTCTCCCTCAAACCTAACGCACTCGCTTCCCACCTTGCACCCTGAACTTAAATAAGTTGTTGCTGACAGCACAGGTTCACGGGTTGAATCACATCGAGTGCCATGTTGACAAGCCGAAATGCTGCGCCTTGTTGTCGAGGTACCGTGTTCGGGAACCTCCTGCATGGGCGGAGAATCGACGGGCCATCGTTAGCATCGCGAAGATGAACAGTTCCTGGGTAGGAATTTGCTTTATTTACTCGCACAGGAGAGAACACTCTACGATACGGGGTCTCAGATCTCAACCTAGCATCTCGCCAATCAAATCCTGCGGACCCTTCAGCACTTGTCAGGTACTGGCAAAGTTCCCGGCTGAGCCATGAGCTATGGGTACCATCAGAATCATTCCGTAAGATAATACCAAAGTGAAAGCCTGCCTTGATAGTCTGCACAGTCGTGAATATCATTGCGGCCATGCCAAACACACCCAGCATGATATCTGCGATCTTCGCCATCGGGGTCTTGGCCACCGCCTTGTAATGCAGCATCGCAGGGTAGACGAAACACAGCGGGATACTACGAAAAAAAGTCGTTCTCCTCAGGATCTGCAGTTACAGCGACCGAACTCACCACGCAAAACTGCCAATCAATGCAACAAATTTGTCGAGGTCCGCGGCACCGACCCAGCTAATTACCGTGCAAACCATCACCAGTCCAAAGCGGAAAAAATTCTTAAGCCATTTCACGCGCGGATCCCGCTTACCGCTCCTCACAAACAATCCATTCTCCAGAATACGTACCGCTGGGAAGAATTGAAGGGGGATAGATAAAAGAATCGCCAGAGAATATAGGAATTGAACCTGTTTTACCGAGCTTACCGGGTGAATGCAACCTCGAGAAACAAATGGACTCACGGCTTGTGTGAATTTACTTTTCTGGTCAAGATTGACGAGGACGACTGCATTCACCTCCGACCCAAAAGTCAGATACGCCAGAGCACCAGCCCCGCCAAAGAGCACTTGATAACAAGTAAGTATTGAGCGGCGACAGCATGGAAATAACGATTACCGAGTGTCCCAAGCATCACACCAGTCAAAGCTTTGGGAAATTTGTGTGGTTCGCGCATAGCGTCCGTGATTGGAATGACCTGAACTATTCGTCAAAATCTCGGAGGCAGAATTTAGGCAAGAGACAGACCAAGCCTACTCCTTCGAACGAGAAAACGGCAGTGCTTTCACAGTACCGATTATGAAAACTGTGAAATCAGATCAAGGCTGAGAACGTACCCGATGAACAAGGGGAAATCTCGCGGATTGAACAGCTGGATTTGCGCCATGCCCCGCTCGCCGATGATGGAAAGTTCACTTCCAAAGATATAAAGCAATCCAGCGAGAATAAAAACGTCTGCGACGAGGGCCGCTGTACTGAGTTTCGCTAGGTTTCTGACAAGCGCCAGTGGCAGAAAGATGACCAGTTGAACGAGGATGAAAAATAGGACTGATTGGTTGACTTCGCAATTCGTGGCCGCGTAAACAAATGCCTGTGAAAGTCGGTCATACCACGAGCTTCA
>JBBPOK010000412.1:0-27225 GCA_038091415.1 Leccinum variicolor
AAGAATACGAGTTCTATTGAAATTCGGCGGACTTTCCGATTCTTTCAGACTCGGACTCTAGGACAGCTACTCTGACTCGGAGTCCAGGAAAGGTACTTCCTCAGGCTCATCTGAGCCTCTGACGTACGCACATCGGCTAACCTCTTTGGCTACTCGGGGACGCGGTATGGCGACCCTGACGAGGACAGCGAGGACGGGGAGACGGCACAGTGTCAGTGACACAGCAGTACAGCGACCACTGCGACGACAACAACATGGCCGCCACACCCTCTCCCTGTGTGCTGAGACTCTGGGTCTGAATTGATGCCTGTGCGTCCAGTACAATAGTTGGTATTTTGTATAGATTATGTAGTTTCCAAAATAAATCACTTTGTAAAATTCTTGGAATGGTTGAATGGAAAAGAAAAAAAAAAGATGTCATTACTGTACAGCTGTCTTGATTGCAGATGATCAAAATATATAGCATTTTCAAGGCTAATAATTGAACAATTGTAATCAGTTACCAGTAGAGAATACTAGAGACCAGAAATTACTAATACTCAACTATATATTGTGACACACTGGTATTGATTTGACAAGGTTACAAAATGTCTACCACAAGTTAGTATAGTTTAGCATTGTCTTCCTTGTATTTGATGGATAAACCCTTATGAGATAATATCAATATTATTATAGATGAGCTAATCTATCTGGTTATATCTGCACCACCCTATTGTCATAGCACAATGATTGAATGATTGTAACCAGTCACCAGTAGAGACCAGACTGATACTTAACTATAAGCATTTTCACACAATGGTACTGACTTGACAAGGTTATGAAATGTCTGCCAGAGACTATATAGCATTGTTATGTTTTCATCTCAAAGATGGTCAACTTGGCTTTTTGGTATCTTGCTTGTATTTGATGGATAAACCCTTATGAGATAATACCAATATTATTATAGCTGAGCTAATCTATCTGGTTATATCTACACCACTCCATTGTTATATCATTGTTGTAGCATAATGATTGAATGATTGTAACCAGTCACTAGTAGAGACCAGACTGATACTTAACTATAGGCATTTTCACACAAATTGTCATGTTTTCATCTCAAAGATGGTCAACTTGGCTTTTGGTATCTTGCTTGTATTTGATGGATAAACCCTTATGAGATAATACCAATATTATTATAGCTGAGCTAATCTATCTGGTTATATCTACACCACTCCATTGTCATATCATTGTTGTAGCACAATGATTGAATGATTGTAACCAGTCACCAGTAGAGACCAGACTGATACTTAACTATAGGCATTTTCACACAATGGTACTGACTTGACAAGGTTATGAAATGTCTGCCAGAGACTATATAGCATTGTTATGTTTTCATCTCAAAGATGGTCAACTTGGCTTTTTGGTATCTTGCTTGTTTTATATTATGATGATGGATAAACCCTTAAAAGATAATATCAATATTATTATAGCTGAGCTAATCTATCTGGTTATATCTGCACCACCCCATTTTCCTGATGTTCCAAATATGGTTTGGAAAGTGCGCCGGTAAATCTCGTATCATTTAGGAGTAGCCGAGACTTTGTGAAAACATGAGATTGTAGCTTGTACAACACTTGAAATGTTATTATAAATAGCAGACTATGTGTCTACAATGTCCTAGAAACTATTTACACCATGTGCCTAGTGGGATACTTCAGTAATACGTTCGGGTTGTGAAAAGGTGCATTGGTGTTCATTGCTTGCTACGCACATGCAACAGAGATGTGTTTGCATTTCATGCATCTTCACAATTTTGAATAAATGAGCTAGGCACATGATGTAGATATTTTCTATCACAGTATCTAAACATGATCCACTATTTATAATTGCAATAAAAGTGTTGTGGAAGCTGCAATATCATCTTTTTCATTTGTTTTGCAAGTCTCCCAAGTTTTCGGAGATTTTCCCACGCTTTCCCATTGGCTAGCGCTTCAGCAGAGGACGTACATGCCTGGTCATACGACATTTGTAATTGGATGGATACGAATCCACATAAATTCATTGAATATATCCTACAAATGTACAAAGACCCTCTACAATAAAACATACCTACAAGAACTACAGTGTGGATCAACGGGACCGGGTGCAAGCAAACGAGGGCGGTGACTCCGGTGAGATGAAGCAAGGACGGGTGGTGGCGAGAGTGAGCGAAGGAGGTGAGGACGGGTCGTCGTGTCGGCATCTATTGGGACACAGTGGGTGAAGAGGGAGAGGAGGGAAAGAGAGAAGAGTGCGTACCCGTGTCGTCGTCGTCGTGTGGTCAGTGTCCATTGGGACGCACTGGGTAGAGAGGAAGAGGAGGGTACTGAAGCCCTCAACGTCGTGTTCTTGGCTCTTCTGGCCTGCGCCGCGAGGCAATGGAAGCGGGCCACCGCATCTCTGTGTGATCCTGATTCGTTCTCGTAGAGAAGGGGCGCGATGTGGAGCGCGCGTAATGGCGACCACGGCAACCGCAGATTGTGAATAATTGCTTCAAGGAGGGGGAGAGGGAAGGAGAGAGCGCGTGCGCGTCGTCATCGTCGCTGCTGTCAGCGCGACGCGTTGTCGACGTTGGCGCGAGGTTGGCTTCCGTTGGGAGTCTTTGGACACGCTGGGTGGAGAGGGAAAGGGAGAGGGTGCACGTCGTCGACATGACATGCTGGGTGGAGAGAGAGGAAGAGGAAGAAATTGGGAGAGGGCACATGCGCGTCGTCGATGCCGTCACATCGTTGTCCGTGGTGCCAGTCGGCGTCGCACGGCCATTGTCGTCGTTTTCGGTGTCGAGTTGACGTCGTGTCGTTGTTCATGTCGTTATCTGTGTTGCCAGTCGTCGCCACACCGCCGTCGCCATCTCACAGTTCCACTGTGCGGATGCAGATGTGACTCGGAGGGCGGGTGAGGGTGTGTGCACGCGAGTGCGTCAGGTGAGACAACTCGGGAGGACAGCGGGAAGCGTGCACATGGACGGGAAGATACGGAGGCGGTAGCGTGGGAAGTGCGTGCCACTGATCATCAATCAACAATGAACATTAATATTCCCTTCACAGTGTGGACACTGCCAGTGGCAGCAGCTAGTGATACATTAGTACATACTACCAGCATGGTTGATGTATCACACAATCTAAGCGCGTGTGATATATCAACGTTCCCTGTCGATCCGGACAGTAGCAACTTGAACAAGCACAAGTAGTGTGACCAGCATAGATAATGTATCACATGTGGACAGCAACACTGAGCACAAGTAGTAATGTATCACTACACCCAGTGAGTTAAATGGTACATACCAGTGATATATCAAAATTCCCAGCCAATCTGGACAGCAGCAATGAGCACAAGTAATATACCACTGGCAGTAGTAAACCCAGCAGGTTGATGTATCACACAATGAGTGTGTGTGATATATCAATGTTCCCCATCCCTGTATATCTGGCAGCAAAAACAAGCATGAGTATTAGTAATGTATCACTGGACCCCGGGCCCCTGATCAGCGAGTCAAATGCACATACTACTACCAGCACAGTTAATGTATCACACAGTGAGCAGGTGTGATATATCAAGGATCCCAGGCCCTGCCATATATCTGGCAGCAACAACAAGCATGAGTCATATATCACTGAACCCCCTGATCAGCCAGCCAAATGCACATACAAACAGCACAGTTGATGTATCACACAATGAGCAGGTGTGATATATCAACAGTCCCTGACTCCCTGTATATCTGGCAGCAACAACAAGCATGAGTAATATATCACTGAACCCCCTGATCAGCCAGCCAAATGCACATAGTACTAGTAGTAACTACCAGCACAGTTGATGTATCACACAACAAGCAAGTGTAATATATTAACAGTCCCTGGGCAAGGTATTATTGATGATATACATTAATCACACGAGTGATGCATTAGTCTTTTGCATGCTGGTATATTGCATGTTGGTATATCACTCTACCGTAATTGATGTATCACCCTTTGACGCTAATAGTATATCAGTCTGATGGTTGACATTAGTCTCTTGCCTGAATCTACCATACTTGATGTATCACACTTTTAATGCTAATATCCATGTCACAGTAAGTGAACATACAAGCGAGTTTGATATATCATTGATCAGAGGTGTGATGCATTAGTGATGCATTAGTCTCTGGCATGTTGGTATCATGTCGACTCTACTATAATTGATGTATCATATTTTTATGTTGATGTATCATATTTTTATGCTAACTAGCAGGGTAATGATACATCATTATCACTGCTACAGGTGGTTCGAAAGGGGCGTCATGATAGCGCTGTTTCTGATGGCATCGACAAACGCTTTCACATGCGGGTTCTGCGGCTCATACGATGAGCCTGCCATGGGCCTGGTGCCAACGAGATGGTAATCGGCGAAGGCATCGTGGATCTCGCGGTGCTGGGGCACCCAACCATAGTACATGGAGTGAGTTGCATAAGAAGGTTGTTTTTTTAGACATAGTGGCAGGTATAGAGAAAGTGGAATGCTGAGGAAGTGCGTCGTTGGACGGTAGAACGATGAACCAAAAGGTCGACTCTTTGCCCCAGACCGCGCTTTCACTAGGCCGAAAACAGTATATGAATGGAGCGTAAAGCAGTAACCCCATGACGATGAACCGAAAGATGGCGTGCGCCTATGGTTGCTTCAATGCACTGCGCTATGACTGGTTCCAAGCTCCGGAGGCGAAAGACTGCCAGGTATGGTTAGTACTTGGTACGAAGATGATCAGAATCGATCTGAAATCTTACTATAGAAATGAAGACCACGAAGACTTGGAATCCAGACCACAATTCAATATCCAAAAGGGTATAATACATCACGGTAATGTATCTCGAGACTTGTCATGCTTTTCCAATGGTTCGACACTGCAGCATGTCAGTGATCAAGCTGTTACTAACTGCAAGGAGTTGACGGGATTTGCATGTGCGAACGCATCCAGGACTCGATATGAAGTTGGAGTTAGTCCCACTACCGACAAACAAGGCGGGGACTTCAGGGAGGTTTCAGGGACAGCTTGCCTAATTGGAAGCGTCCTGTGGTACTGTGACGAGAAACTTCTGAATTGAAAAGTCCATATGTACTCCATAAAGTGCTAGTCTCGTCCCCAGACGTGTTGGGGACGGCTGGCTGGGTTTAAATGCAGGGGACCCCACGCCTTTCGTCACAGATTTCATGTCATAAAATGCAGGGCCAGACGTCTTTGGAGTCATCGCTCCATGCGCTGGGAGGAGTGGGAAGCAGTGGGCTGAGAGGAGAGGGAGACTCATCGGGCTGAGATGTACGCGGTCGAGACCTCAATGGCAGGGAAGCGAACTAGAAGCGAGCCGGAATGGGAAATGAACTTCGGCCCCAGGGTGTTGGCGGGTGCGTGCGCTGAAACGAGCTCGGACGAGCGCTGCAAGGCGGACGAGCGACACAATGGTGGAGGCAAGAGAGGAAAACAGTGCCAGAGGTGTCGCTTGTCGCTCCACTCGTGATGATCCCTACGCCACAGTCTGATCCTTCTCGAGCGTCCCTCGATCGCCTCCGAGTCAGTGACAGGCTCCGACGAGACTACCCCACATTCGGCCCATCCGGCATTCGTGCAAGACCGTGGCCGGTTTGATCACAAGCAAGCTCAGACAACCTTGTTTTGGGCAATTTCAAATTTGAACAGCCTCAACGGTTGAACGGTTCCCATCATACTGTTTCCAATCGGCTTGGAGCACCCTCGTTCCTTTCATTCATCCTATCATCATGTAACAGGTGTCGGCGGATTCACGTTATTTTCAGCATGCTTATCGCCCCTAGTGAATGTGCCGGGCGGAGCTCGGCGACAAGGATCTCGCTAGAGCCGACGAACCAGACTTCCAAGATTTGGAGCGCTCCAAATCCCCGTCATGCCCTCTCTGAAAGTAACAACAATCACCAATCCATCAATGAGCGCACCAGGATTCCCATGAGAGACCGCATACTCTACACGTCCGATGATGTTGTAGTATTGAAACTCGACGGGAAAATAAAAGGTACCACAAAAAAATAAAAGGGCTCGAGCACATCATCCAACTAGTAACCTCAAAAGGGCGTGGAATGCTCCCGTTCTCTGCACCATAAATGCCACTCGAACACGTCGCTTGGATCCCTTCAAAAATTGTTGGCCCCAATTACCTTGTCCTTTAGCTGATTGATAAACGGTTGGTAACTCGGCAACAGGTCCGCACGGTCTTGGATCAGACAGCTGAGTGCCCAATGGTGGTTCGCCATCCTTCACGACATATGCGCAAGCGCTCCTTGCTTCGTTGCCTTCCCAAACACTCATTCCCTACATCCATCCCACGTTATATTTGCTGTACAACATGCCTCCTAGGGGTTCGTTTGTTCTTCATCACTACTAAGGATTTGAACTGGATCGTCTGCAGGCAGGAACTGTCGGGAGAACGGTATCGTTATGCTAACGCCCCTGCCCTTGACGTCTTTGAAGCGCCTTGAACAGCACGGTCTGTTCCTGATAGACAAATGAGTTCGACAGCCCAGGTTATGCACTGACTCCCCTCTGGGAAGCACTTCGCGCAACCTAAACTCACAGCTCCTACACACGGGCCGGTCTGTCCGGCTCTACGTCCGAGTCACGTTTGACGATCCGACCGCGTAGGACCTGCTGCTCAAGGACATACCCGTGCTTGAGCACCTCGAGCTTGAAGGTGACCTCTGCGGCCCAAAAGATCGTTCCAGTCTAATCCACGCCCGAACTGCGGCTAGTACGCAGTCTGACGCTCCTTGCGCTCTATCGGGGATCTGGATATTATTCCGAGCGCGTGCCGGCATGAGGAATTCACGCCAATCCATCCAAGGGGGAGCTACCGAGGAGTCATTGCGGGAGATGGCGGTGCCACATGTACATCGGGCCAAGGAGCACACCCCGGTGCATTTAGATGGCGTCACAGATTGAGGGAAGGAGTGACTCACCACTCGACGAATTCGAGCCCGGGATGGGAGGTGAGGTCGAATGCGTGCGTTCAGATGATGGTCCGGAGAGGGAAGACGGGCAGACTCGCGAAGATCAGGAGAAGGAGAAACGTGGGCTCATGCGATAGCGAGGAGGGCATACACGAGGGTTGCCCGCCGTTCGTCGATCAGGTCGACTATTAATGTATTAGCAACCGCAAACTTGAAGTCCTTAGTATTCGCTTCTTCAAAGCTTCAATGTTCAGCTCGACCGAGGCGGATTTGGATTGCCTTCCAATGTGGAAATACTTGTCTCGATCAACGACTCGACTTCATGCAATCTTGCAGCGAATAGATCGCTCGGCGAAGTCCAACACGAATCCTGCGATGCTTGAAATGACTAGGACTTGGTGACCTTTGAATATTCGCCATCGATGTGGAAGCAAACGAAAGAAAAAAGCCAACCTCCAACTTGTGCCACACTGAGTCACCGTCGCCCATGAAAAGTATTCGCGTCCCGGGTCAATTCCGAGAAACATACTCGCATCGAAACACTGGTCATCGGTACTCGTACTACATACAGTCGTCACGAAACACGGTGATCGTAAGAATCACAAAAAGGCAGACACGGAAGTCCAACTCAGCTCAACGATCATACAAAAAAGAGGACAACATAGAAAGTGAACGACTCGACGAGAGGTCAAAGACTGCGTGAAGCGTATCAGAAAAGGCGCGATCAAAATAACAAGCCATAGCGACGCGGTCAATAAGAACCAGTAGCATCCTACGAAAGCAAGAATATCAACCTGTTCACGTAGCCAAAATGCCAAGTGCAACCCACCATTTACTCCTCCGGAATGTCCTCGACACGCGCGATGACAGAATTAATCCAGCGGTGCTGGCCTGGTGTAATCGGGATGTCGTTGATGTCTTTGAAGACGAGCTGCTTCTTTGTAGGGTTCCTCAGCTTGATGATGAGAAGGTGCGTAGATCCACCGCAATGAACATCCCTGACTCATCCCCGGCCTTCACGGGTACGGGCGTCTTGAAGCCTGGTTCTAAACCTGAACTGGGTACGACTGAAGAGACCTCGCCCATTCCGATTCCAATGAGCGCAACCAATCTCCGAGTTCGGGTCCGCCTCAATGATGTAAATGAATCGGGTTGCTGAAACAGAGAGCCAGGCTTGGGACCGCACTATACCACCGTGAGGATCGCCCTTCTGCAAGCCACCACCAGGGGAGCCATCATCAGGTAACACGGCGTAGTATGTGCCATTTACTTTGGTGGTCTTAACGACATTGCCCGTGATAGGGCTGTGCCAACGGTGGAAATCCTGGGGGGAGAGGAATGCCTGGTACACTGATCCGCCTACGAAATCCTTTACGTACTCGGCCGCAACGTCGCCAAGCATGCGTAGAGAGAGTAATTCTGACCCTTGAGCCAGAATTGGTCCTGCAACTGTACATTATCAGCAATGCGTAACGAGGTGGATTCGCAGGCATTGTTGATAACGGGAACATAACTCCCTTTGCGTTTGAGCATCTCGACGGGGCGCAAAGGGGGGCCGTCGGTACGGAATGTTCTGGTGAAGAAGGAGTCCCAGGTGTTGTATATCTGTGGTGCCGGGCGCTCGGTAATGAAAGTTTCATCGAAACTGGCGCCTTTGAGCCCCTGCTCCAACATTGCCAGGCCCTCCACAGAAAACCACCCCTCTTTCCCATCGCTGAATACTGCGGCAGACTTCTCCGTTTTCGGCATGCTACCCCAGCTGTTTAACAACTTCTTCGCCTCGGCATTGAACTCCGTCCATCGGAACAAATTGTAGCCCGCAGGGGTGTTGCTGAGTAAATCAAGGGCGACGTAGATTGGTACGCCAACTGGCTCCCCGATCACCTTGCCTTTGGAATTCTTGAGTTTCCAGAACTTGGGACCAGATTCGACGATGCTGTCGAGAATGGCCCCCAAATGGTCAAGGCTATCCACTTGATGCGAAGCTTCCTCCTTCCACTAGAAAGAAAAACGAATCAGTGAATGGTGCAACGTGAATTTCACTAGGCCGAAAACAGGACATGAGCAGAACGTAAAACAGGAACCCCAAGATGGTGAACCGAAAGATGGCGTGCGCCTGTGGCTGCTTCCATGCCTTATCATCATTGCACTATGACGTTCCAAGCTCCGGAGACGAAAGACTGCCAGGGTGGTTATTACGAACATGGTCAGGACCTGAGAAATGAGACACGGACCATAATTCAATATTCAAGCTCCAAAAGGGTATGATACGTGATGTATCTCGAGACATCGAAGACCAAGAGCTGGGACTTTCTTTTCCCAACGGTTCGGCATGCAGCGTATCAGTGATCAAACTGCAACCACAGGAAGTTATGGATATTTGCATGATGCTGCGCGAACGCGTCCACGACGACATGGAGTTGGAGTTACTAGTCCCAGGCTGATGGCCTGCCGACAAACGAGGCGGCAGGGCCAGAGAGGCTGCAGGAACAACTTTGCCTAATGTGAAAAGTCCAGATGAGTCATAATCGGCATTCGGCATTCGTGCAAGACCGTGGCCGGTTTGACAGCAAGCTCGGACAACCTGTTTTGGGCATGCACCAGCCAATCAGAGCTCTGAGCAGGAACCCTCGTTCCCATGATACGTTCCAAGACTGCTTCCAATCGGTTCCTCTGGAGTACCCTTGTTCCTTACATTCGCCCTGTTATCATGTAACAGGTGACGGATTCGCGTCATCTTTCGGCAATGGTATCGCCCCTAATGAATGTGCCGGGCGGAGCTCGCAAAGGTCTCGTCAGAGCTAACGAACCTGCCTGGCAGACTTCCAAGATTTGCAGCGTTTCAGCTTCCCATCATGCCCTCTGAGAGAAACAATAATGACCAATGCATCACCATCCTATGAGAGAACGCACACTCTTCACGTCCGACGATCTTGCACCGTCTTGTATTGAAATCCTACGGGAAAATAAAAGGTACCACGAAAAAAGAAAAGGGGCTCGAGCACATCATCCAACTAACAGCCTCAAAAGGACATAGAATTCTCCCGTTCTCTGCACCAGAAATGCCACTCTAACTCGCTTGGATCCCTTCAGAAATTGTTAGCCCCATTCACCTTGTCCTTCAGTTGGTTGATAAACTGCTGGTAACTCGGCAGCACGTCCGCACGATCTTGGATCAGACAGCTGAGTGCCCACAGTCGCAATGGTGGTTCACCGTCCTCCTTGACGACGTACAGATGGGGGTAATACACCCCTCTGCGTAATTCGCGGGTCTTTTGGACGATAGCGTTGACTCGTTGTGAGAATGGGTTTTCAAGAACTGGAAGCGTCATCTGTGTCAGTGAAAGTTGACAGTATGGTGAGCTTATATTCATATCGTCACAGGTGTAACACCGTTCACCTTGCCACCACGCAAGACTTCGTAGTTGGGGAGGTTGAATACATCCAAGATCAATTGCGGCACTGCATCGCGACCGACCCACAAGAAGATCGTTTGGCCATCCTCTATCAGGAACAGACCATGCCGTTCAAGGCGCTCCGACGTCAAGGGCAGGGGTGTAGGCATAATGATACCGTTCTCCCCAACAGTCCCTGCCTGCAGGCGAATTAGCCTAATCCTTAAGTAGTAATGCAGAACAAACGAACCTCAGGAGACATGTTATGCAGCGAATAGAACGTGGGATGGATGTAGGGAACGAGTGTTTGGGAAGGCAACGAAGTAAGGAGCGCTTGTGCATACGCCCTAAGATCAGGAGGGATCTGGGCGCTCTGCCGGATACCGACCTATTACAACAGCGACGTCACATTTCAGCATCCCGCCTTCAACGGTGTATCATAAGCGGAGATCTTACGTTCTTCAGTAGTCCAAGAACCAACACAGGAAGCATTTTTAGGTTTTCGGAAACAGCCAACTGTGCACTGGCACCTGCACCAGCAGCCGTCATACTGCTCTTGTACGACGACAGAATGTCCACCAAGCGTTGCAGAATCGCATCTCTACTGTCTTCCAGCTTGTGTGTGAGCGAACGCTCCACGGCCTTGTTTGCCAACAGCGTCGCAATAGCTACCTGATCTGCTGAAGCAAATATTTCGGATAGACTGCTCGTGGTAGGCAGCGCCAGTGTGACGACGCGGATGCGGCGCTCGCCATAACATGTCGTGTGTAGTACAGCAGTCTGTAGGACGACAAACGGTGCGGTGATGGTATCCTCGATTTGGATTTCAATGGCATACGATTGATCCGTGGGGACAGCCGGCATTGCGAGGAGATCTGTTGATCTGACGAAAAAGTTACCGTGGAACGACGCCATCCGCAAACCTGACATTGACTAAGTAAATTGCCCCGGACAAATGAGGAGACTCCAAATCACCTTTAGAAGCGCGGACACGCATGACAGCTTCAAGCATGATCGGCATCGCAAGCACTTCACCGAATTCGTGCGCAAACTTGATGGCATCCTCAGAGCGCGACGCATTGAAGGCAGGATAAAAGAACGTCTGGCCGGAGGTATAATGAGGAAGACATGCTGCAACACATGTAAGGGTTCGAGAACGATCTAACTTGAAATGAAAGCTCGCACCGAGACTAGCGACATCTTGGTACGCTGAGCTGAAGAGGAACATATCCACGGAAACTTGGGCCCGCGAGCATTCAATTGCAAACGTCTTGTAAAACGGTGATGCTGCTTGGAGTAGCGAGGATTCCTTCTCGTGGCATGAGAACTCTTGCAGAACAATGGGCACGTGATTCGTACCTTGGAAGTACCAAGAATCTTGGGGTCCTCGCGATTTTTGAGAGCACCAGCGCCAACGCCAGGCAAGGAAGCAGACAAGACGATGATTTTCCCGCCGATTGGAGCCTTCAGTGCCGTCAGGTAAACAAAATCAGTATAGTGGATATATATACCATCAACTTGAAACCTGCTTGAAGAGCAGGACCAAGAGCACTCCCGACAGTGTGGTTATCCTGGAACATGTCATTGATTCTTCCAAGGAGAGATTCCAGTGACGCTTTTGCTTCTGCCAGGTTGACAAGGAGATCAGTTGGTTTAGGCAGGAAGACGTCATCGACATCGGAGACGACCAGCATAGAGGAATCAGCAGTGCCAGGCTGCATGGGATGCGATCAGAACAGATAATGGACAAGTTGGACACAAACTCACAGGCATCGAGAAGAAATACAGCGACGTGTCAAACGCAACAAACGCTACCTTGGTACGGTCATCCTCGTTTGGTATACGATCCAAGCTCTCCAAGATGGTGCGCGTTGCAGTGGCAACCATACCTAAACACGAAGAATGACAATCAATACGAACAACTCAAGACATGATTCCTACCTGACTGAACGGCCGCGTGACTGACATCGATGAGGAAAACATACACTGCTGGCTGCGGTGGCCGGACCATGTATTCTGTAGGGGCGACGAACTCAACAACAGAGTGATTCAACTCGTCACGAGACCATCGATCACCGGGCTGGTTCCGAACCTGATCCCAGTCAAAGAGCTGAGGTACTTCGTTCGACATGTTGCACATACAGCACCGCCAACTTGACGAAAAACGGCAAATTCAATCGAGTTCCAAAAAATGGGACTACAGGCGACGCACCGGTTTCCGCCATCGATAAACTGAACATATGGGTTAATGTATGTTCTGCAACGCCTGCATCGCGCGATCACTGTGTCTGTGACCAATGGCACGGGCTGTTCGCCTTCTTTCACAGAACGGTAAGGGGTGATCACGAGCGCAAGCGGTATCTTTGACTTGTTGAGGAGAGAGGACGACGTCGGGATGGCATTCAGGGTACACCGCTGGTAGCTGTGCTCCGCATTCGCGTAAGGCGAGGTGGTGATACACGAATTGGGGGGAAGCCGGATTTCTGGAGGCGGACGATTGAGCTCGCGGGGATCGGGCGGGGACGTCAAGAGATTCGTCGTGTAGAGCTGTAGCGGTTTCTGGCCCATACCCATCTGACCAAACTGATCCGTCAATTGATTGACGGGGGCCGTCGGGGGGTAATAGACGGGCTCTTGTCCGAATCCGGGTGTATTGATGAACTGGGACTCTGGCGGCGCAGGATATGCTGCTTGTTGCTGTCCTGCGAAACCCTGCTCTGCCGCTAACCCAGGAGTGAAAAGTTGGGCGTTGGGCGCTGGCTGCTGTTGGACGCCGACAGGAGCATAGGCGGGTTCGGGGAGGGCATCGCCAGCGCCGTAGTAAGCTTGTGTCTGACCAGCAGCGTACTGGCGACGCTTGGCATGGCCGTGGATGGGAGGAGGCGAGACAGATGGGCCGCGTGCATCCATGTGGGCAGCTGGGACATGGGATGGATGTTCCCATTGGGATCTTCCGGTGGCAGTCTCTGCGACAGATGAGAAGTCGGCGCAAAGAAGAGAAAAAAGAAAGCTAACCGATGAAGAGATGTC
Organism: Leccinum variicolor; assembly: GCA_038091415.1. Lineage (NCBI taxonomy): Eukaryota > Fungi > Basidiomycota > Agaricomycetes > Boletales > Boletaceae > Leccinum > Leccinum variicolor. The sequence goes on from JBBPOK010000412.1 coordinate 13,389, forward strand.
GCTGGTGAGTTGCATCCCTGCGATATTTGAGTGATCACTATGGTAGAAGAAAAAAATAGAACTGTACCATTCTGCGGCCCAACCTGGAGGGAGCTGTTGCACGGGGGACGACGACATTGTGATCGCTAACGCAGTCAGTGGGTGAATGTATTTTGTTGGAGACACGTAGCAAGTTCCAACACGAACAAACAACTACTACTCTACGAGTCGGTTCAACAAAACACCCGTACACGTCTCGAGGGCCTGTATCTCCTCTACCTTTGCATCCGCACACCCAGCCCACCGAACCTTGACGTTCTCGTCCACCAAGTATACGTACCCGATATGTTTATTCGTCATGCTGAGAGGCTCACGAAACAGCTCTACATTTTGATTTGATACCAAATATGTCGGATGCAACTCCTTTGGTGTCGTCTTCGCGATAGACGACAGGAACAGAGACACGAGCCACGACTTGAGGAGGTTTTCTTGCAGATTGATCTGCACATATTGGTATAGAGGGTTCGACAAATACCGCGCATTCGTCGGCGAGACGAATCCTTTAACGTGAACCTGCGTCCATCAGTCGTCACATCACAAGCACGCAAGAAAAGACCGCTGAGCACCTCCGACATCCTGCTAGACAACATGGAAATTACAGAAATGCGGCCCTGACATATGTCAGTGGTGTGTGTCTGAGCGCGAGTGTCTAATCGAGAGCCAGAAATGTTGGGGAAATACAGCGCTTTCTAAAACATTTTCTTAGTGCGACTATGGACAACATGCATCGTGATACTCACATCCTTCCTGATCATGACGTTGGGTGCTACCCATGTCTTGCCCCCATGCCTCCGGGTAGCATTCAAGTCTGTAAAATATCCCTTGCCTACTTCGTTTATCCTGGAGGGTTGAACACGAGCAAGGATAGTTACAGAAATAAACTCACAGATGCTGACGTTGTTGGAGACGAGTTTCCTGATCCATCAGCTCCCTTCGCGTGTCGTCCCAAGTCTTGTTATGTGCAACAGGCCGGTCCTTGACTCCGAGTGGTCGCTTCAACAGCGAAAGAGTTGCATCGACATTAGTGCCGTCTTCTCCGATGCTGCTCGACGACGAATTCCATCGACTGAAGGGTTTGCCGTGTCTGAGCAAGAGCCTCGCCGGTTGGCGGACGGACATTTCGGGATCAAAGAACGTCATTACTAAATATGGAAATGGAAGATATTTCAGTCACGTGATGACATTTACTTACGTAAACAACTAACGACGTTGAACAAGCTGAATCATTTTAATATTGTTGCAACGTTGAACGTTCATTGACTCCAGTGGCACTCCACAAAAAACCCGTGCACAGTGTTCAATTTTTTTTTTGGCATTTGGAGGTAATTACTAAAACTACCAAAGCCAATGTGCCCAATGGCCGATTTATCCATTCACCGTATGTTGCGTCTCATCGCAAATAGGTGCTTTGGTGCGCCAGCTTGAATTCATTGAATACGATGACAGATCAGACTGTTGGTTTAGAACATAAGGGAGAAGTGTTGTGGTATACCTCAAAGTTTGGGACATCGCGAATCTCCTGTACTAGGTAGTCCCTTAGAGACTTTCAGCTTCTTTTGCCTGCTGACCTTACGTGTCACCGCAGCAGGCCAGCTTGTGCAGCTTAATGAACCATTGACATGGAAACAGTCGTCCGAAACGCAATCCTTTGGGCCAAACACCTCTTCGATTGTGCTGGACTCGGACTTGAACATGTGCGTGTGTCATGGACGAATTGTATTCCATTCCTCGTTCGAACTGTTGCGTATCCAGACAGCATTCTGAGCTTTGTAAACAATGTCCGAGCCAAAGACGACATCTAATGGGATCGGCAAGACCTCTGGCAGTGTCTCTGCTAACGGAAAGCGCGTTGCCTGCGTTGTCTGCAACGGTCGATAAATTGGCGTTGATGTGGTTGTAGGTTATCGAGCATGGTCAACCCAGTGACCAACCCGGTGCCTGCACATAGCTCGAGGATACGGAGGGGACGTATTCGGGTACCATCATGCCTCTGACGCGTGCCAGTGCACCCTAGGCCAAACTGATCGGCATGTTCTGCGATTATACGCATGCCCGCCCCACGTCTACGCTCCAATGCTCTCGTGATCGTGATTTTCTAGGGGGATGTCTGTCAAGACCACATGGATCTGTCCAGCCAAAGCCGACTCAAAAGAGAAATCCCGTTGCACCTTGCCTGCAGCGGCAACGCCAGCACAAGTCGCGAGTAGGGAAGCTGCTTGTTGGATGATGGGGGAATCAGATCTCAGACTCGGAGGGGAGTTGAAAGGTAGGACTGGAACTCGTAGGGTGTTCTTTTTGAGCTTCAAGTTGGGCGATGAGCGCTGTGAGCCAGCGGATTGCGTAGGCACACTCGAAGGCGTCGAATCGGACGCGCTGGACATCGTCGGTCGTCCTCGCCGTGGGTAGGCAAACTACCCTTTCGACGTCGTCTGCGAGAGCCAGTGAAGTTACTGCAAGGACTCGATGACCTGCGTGCTAGCAAATGCTCGCGACGTCTTGGGCATGACACTCGACTATAGTATCATGGACGGAGTCGCGACGAGCTCGACCCAACCATCCTTTGCAACGCCCCAGGGTTCCTAGTCCTGGTCATTGGCATTCTCCTTCGCGATTCCCTCGTCCAACTTTAATTCACGTCATCCTATTTTGCCGGGGACTGTCTCAGGAAACGAACAACACTGGCTCAACATCAACCGTTAACCCAAATTCGCCCGAGCTCTTCAAACAGAATGTACAGCACACCTCATTCGGGCGAACGCGCTCGCACGGAGTTTGTTGAACGGAATGTAAGTTCAGTTTTCGACATTGGGCCCTGTCAGCTTATCGCATACGCGTCGTTTCAGATAACACGCCTACCAGGCGGGCGTCAGTCCCGCTCGGACAAAAGGTCAGCCGGGATGCCCTGCCCCCACTGGGTTGATTTTCCGCAGCCTTGCAAGTCCTCGCCGAGGTACTAAAGACAATCTGGAGTCGGTGCCTACCCGCTCCCTATGTAGAACGCGAGTCCGCCGAGCGAGCAGAAGCTCATCGCGGATACGAGGGCCCGCGGTTGTGTACCAAGAGGTTTAGTGAATGTAAGAGAGCAGCGCGGTCGTCGAATAAGTATTGAAAACTGTCGGCTCTTACAGAGAACGGTATGAAATACAAGATCACTTGCTGTGCAATTCCAATACAATCATCTTCGTACATTGTACACTGAACGTCACAAAACTATCTTCGATTCCGATCACCATACTTCCTAGTGCACTTATCCTGAACATTCACGAGTTGTTCAATCTTGCTCGTCCAAGGTGTAGATATGACCAGATACACACAGAACCTGTGGGGACGATCAATGAGCACCCTTCAATGTTTCAATGAAATGCGAAGGCTTGACCTGGCCGGCATAGATGTCCAAACACTGCGAGCCCAAGTTCGGGTTGTTCTTCTTCAACGTGTCCACACTGATGCCGTACAAGTGCGCGATGTACTTGCAATCGTTCCCGGGCTGCACAACGTGGGTGTCTGTGCAATCATGACCTTTAAGACCAAGGCAGAGCTTCTATATAGCATTCGGGGCCAGGCCACTGGGTCAGTTGCTGGATAACATAGGCATAAGGCTACCTCACCTCGTCAGGTCGGAGATTGGTACAACTCTCGTTGATGATGCCCTGGTTTACATGCGCAAGCTGGAAGCTATTAATCACGGACCGTGCCATAGTGAGCTACCGAACATCAGCAGTATCGATAATCGTGTGGCTTACGTGGAGACGCCATACCTGGCGGAGATGGCGTTGCAGGTATCACCTTGTCTAACAATCCCATAGCGAGTGCAGTCTTGGGACTCGGAGAAAGCTGTTTGGGTTATAAAAGACTGAGAAATAAGGTTGGGGGAACAACTATCAACATCCACGAACCCTCGAAAAAGGTGGCAGCAGCAATCGCAGCTTTGATGCTGGGTGTAAGAATGAACATGTCGAGTACTTGAAGCTGAGTAGGGTATTTTACAGATGAGTGGGGTTAGAATTTACTGCAAAATTGTCAGGGTTTAAATACCTCTTCGAGTCCGGAGATTCAATCTCTTTTTACCAAGGCCAACAGACGAAGATTGACTTAAACTGGAAGGCTCGCGAAAGAGCGCAAATGATTAACGGCATAAACACCCCAGTTCCTGCAATACTTACTCGGTTCAAGCGGGCGGCCTGGCGTAATCTCCAAGCTAGTAAGACCGATTTCGAATAGTAACGTGATTCGTAGCCTGCCACAAAAGCGGGTTCAATATGTGATCATATCGGCGCAAAGTAGATCAGATGTCCCTGGAGAATTTCAACTTCAAGGGCCCAGAACGTTTACGACCGCGAGAATACTCTTCAATAGTTTCATCATTCTTCATTTCAAATAGGGGTCAGTGTGGACAGAAATAGATGGTAAAGCAATTACTGAGAAATGAATGTGATACATGGCCGCAGTGCGACTCCGAGTCGGCGGACTCGGAGGTAAGTAGTTCCGACATGTACTACAAATCTCAGATGTGACTAGCATACTTGTGCGATTGGGAGTCTCATGTAGACACATAACCCCGTCTTATCAGCCTGAAGGCTGAGATCCGTTGGCATATTCGGTTCGATTACGTTCCAATATTTTGGGGTTGTGGGGTAACCTGAAAATTAGAATAAATCCGCAATCAGAGCATAGCAACCCATCATATTGGTCCTACTAGTAGCTATTGTCCTGAATTCAAACCTTCCAAGACTGCTGCCGCTCAAACTCGGTTCCAAACACTTCCTTCCATTCATCCCTGTGACAAATCATAGCCTTCAATGATGTTAGTTTCGTTGGCATATTCGGGTTGATTACGCTCCGAGGATTAATTGGGGTTCACAATTCCAATAGAGTCCGTTGACGACGTTTTCAGTTTCTAGCAATCTAACAAACCATCAAATCGATCCCACGTTCAAACCCTCCATGACTGCTGCCACTCAAACTCGGTTCCCAGCACTTCCTTCCATTCATCCCGTGACAAATAACAGCTTTCTTGTTACTTTCATTGGCATCTTACATTCCCATATTTTGGGGTTCAAACGTTCACAATAAAATCCGTGAGTCACGGCGGCGTTTTCAATGATTTAAGCATCTAGAAGCCAATTAGAAAATAGTAAACCATCAGAACATTTTTACATTCAAACCTTCCAAGACTGCTGCCGCTCAAACTCGGTTCCAGAAATGTAGATTCGAACGACGCTCTAACTCCTGAGCTGGGCTCAGGCACTTGAAGGGGCACGACTTATACTGTATCATAGGTCGTGTATGGAATATTAGGTCCAGCTCCTGTTGTAGTCCTGCCTCGTGGACCAGAGTCGTGGTTGAGGCAATGGTTTCATTATCCATCCTATGAAAGAACATACGAGTGCTCACAATCGCAATGGCGGTTCGCCATCCCCCTTGACGAGTCACGACATACAAATACGGAGAGAACCGTGACCCCTCTGCATAGTTTATGGGTCTTTTAGACGACGGTATTGACTCGAATGAGTTCTGAAGAACTGGAAGTATCATCTGCCAGTGTTCCAGTGACAGAACTAATAGATTAGTCAGGTGCAGCATCACTCACCTTGCCACTGGCACGCAAGACTTCGTGGTTTCGAACGCATCCAAGTTCGGCTGTGGCACTGCACCGCGACCGACCAGACCCACAGCTTGAAAATCGTCTGGGCATACTCTCTCAAGAACAGACCGGCGTATCGATATTGATATTGCCGTTCGAGGCACACTGATATAATTCTCCCTAACAGTACCTGCCTGCAGGTGGATCAGTTTGATACATCAAGTGGTAGTGAATATCATGATCAGAAGTGGCATGTTGTTAGGCGTTCGGAATGATAATGTCCAAATTTGCCTTGACGTACCATGGCGAGCACGTCCAACAGGGGCACGATGGCGCCGACATGGCTTTCAACTGGGGCCCCGGGCTGCCGTGAAATGAAATCGACCGCGTAGAGCGCGCCGACTATGCGTAGTATGCGAGCAGAGTTGGGGCAATAAATATGGGGTAGACCGTAGACGTGAAGTCTTGAAGGTGCGGAAAGAGAAAACAAGGAGCGTTACTAATGCGATCAGCCCTACAGACCCTTTGTAAACCACAGGTTGCAAATGCAATGACCGCTACGCAAACATCTGACACCGGGTGGAAATTCAACTTGATTCAAGTTCCGAGTTCCGACCTTGCGAGCATATAGTACACCAGCAGGAGTTGATTACCTTTATACCCTTCACCGCTCAATTTGAGAGTGTTTCACGACCATAAGAGTGAGAATGCACTGAGAAGTCAAACAACGTACCAGAGTTAGGGACTTGGTCTCGCCGTTGACTTTAATTAAGGGCCACCCATTCGGGCAATTCCGATCGATCGATCGAGGCACTAAAAAGTAAGTGACGGCATAAGCCGAGTGCATACGTCACGTGATCATTATATATATGACGCGCGGTCGTGCACACTTTGTTGATCGACCATTCTTGATCTCTCACCACCACCATTTACTACTTCTCTGCTTAATACGCACATGGTTTGTCAACGCTCATTGTGTTGTGATCTAAGTACTCACCTCGCGTGGATTTAGTCTGGGAAGGGTGCGTCACTCACAACACAGCCTTTCTGGCTGTTCCTAATCTCTCGGGATCTGCAGGCAAAGCTGGAAAGTCTGGTGGCAAGACCGGTGGCGAAGGGAAATCACAGTCTCGCTCTGCAAAGGCCGGACTCCAGTTTCCAGTCGGTCGAGTACATCGTCTGTTGAAGAAGGGCAATTACGCCCAGCGTGTGGGTGCTGGTGCACCAGGTATGAGCTCATCCATCCTATTATTTCATTCATTCAATGTTAACTTTTCGTAAGTGTACCTTGCGGCGGTCCTGGAATATCTCGCTGCCGAGATCCTTGAACTTGCAGGGAATGCCGCCCGCGATAACAAGGTATGTGGGAGATATCGACGACGATTCAACGTTTCCTCAAGGTACTTAACATTCTTCAGAAACAACGTATTGTCCCGCGCCACCTCCAACTCGCTATTAGGAATGACGAGGAGTAAGTGTTGAGTCCATTGCAAGAATTCCCGCTAATTATTTTGTTACAGGTTGAACAAACTCCTCGGTGACGTAGTCATATCACAAGGCGGTGTCGTTCCTTTCATAAACCCCGAATTGTTGCCCAGCAAGGCAAGGTTTGTCCAATCGGTCTTCTCTCAATTGGATGGTTATCTGATCTATGTGATAGCAAAGGAAAGAAAGAGGGTGTCAGCCAGGAAGTATAGAAAGACTAGTTTTTTTGTGTTCTGTTATTGGTTCGATATCTTTCTATCATCTGCATTTGATGTATCATGTAATACTGGTGTTACTGTCCGTTGTAATCCACAAATATCTAACGAGTTGACATCATTCCATCTGGTGGACATAATTGCGTCTGCAAAGGCTTGAAAGGGTTCATCGTACGTATGTCACAGGGTTTGATTGTCATCGAATGGATGATTGTCTTCATATCCAATTTCATTAGCAACACACAAGTTACACAACGAACTCACTCGCCCACAGATCAAATTCGGATCGGCCCATTGGGTCCTCGGAGGCTTCGGGATGCTTATCCAGAAATTTATGTCACACAATGAAATCATGTAGCGCGGCTTTACGCGGGCATCCTCGGGCGTGATCGAGACTCGCTCTGAGGATCCTAAACTCGGTCGCAGTGCAATTTCTTTTCTATTTCTTTTCTATACCGTGACTTGGTGGCCGTCGAACCTAAAGGGGAGAAACCCGTCGAAGAAGTAGGTCGAGTAAGTCTCCTGACAGCCGGAGGCGGAGCCGCCGGGTGAATCGGTATTGGACAAGTTGGAGTCTGTAGTACGCGAGCTTGAAAAGCAGGTTAGGTGGATCGTCAAGGAGTGTTTCAGCTAAGCGTTGACTAATCGTGGGGCGCAAGGCTCGGCGGGATTAATTAGCGTCTGGGTTGTCCTTGGGCGGACATGCTGTCTGGGGCAATGTATGTATACACGTCTCGCAGCGAGGTCATGGAGCTGCTCGGACTCCGAGTCGCATGGTGCAAGATAATTTGATCCACAGATAAATTGTGCAGCGTGCTAACTGAAGAAAATCGCAATCACATACATATCCAATCACATATTCCTACATCATACACCATGGCCCGCGTCTCGCCTCCGCAATACATGAGGATTTATTGCGGGCGAAAGGATCAAATCCTTCCAAAGTTGTCTCCAAGATATCGGATTTCCCTGTTTCGAGACGCATATCAGCTCGAGATGCAAATCCCATGCGATGAGCAGGTACGACGTACCACGTCCCGCTGCATCACACAAAACGCCCCCAGAACTTGCATTCGACTATACTCCTCCAGCTCGATCCACCCCTTGAACACGATCTTGCGTTTGTCGTACCCACCCACCCGAAGCCGGTGGACAGCCCTCGACCCTTTGATGATCGTGCCATCCTTGTACTTGACGCCGAGGGCGTCGAGGCTTTCTTTGATAAGATCGATGAGGATCTCGGGTCCGATTCCGGTATAAAAGCGGGTAAGTTGCGGGATATAGCGCCGCCCGCCTTGCGTTTGGGACTGCAGGGTGGTCGGGTGAGCGAACTATCGAGGCAGAAAAATGCACCGCGGAACTCACAAATAAGAGGAGGGATTGCGTGAATTGAGATTGGGCAGAGGACATGATTTCATCCCCGTCAGCATCTTTGCGCGAGCTTGAAAGCCAAGTCAAGTCGATCGGTGCCTCATGGAGCAGTGTAAAACTTACCTAGCGCTCGAGAAGTCAGGATCGGTGTACATGAGATCACCATTGTTACGCAAGGACTGAGTGAGCTGTTCAGCCAATGCATGCACACCTTGCGTAGCGAGTTGGCTCGGTCTAATAGAGTAAACAACAGTGGCTCGCCGCTTCTGCTCTGACGTACCTTGTACACCAAGGGTGCGCATAGACTTCGGACATCGCCATACGCTTTTCAGGTTCCAGTGTTAGCATACCACAAATAAGAGCTACATAGAATGTTTATTCACCGTCACGAAATAGGATCCGACGACGTACAGAGAGCAGATGTGCTAAAGTTGGTCCAAGGTGCTTCATTAAATATCTCTCCAGAAAGATATCTGCAAAATTCAGGACTACGGTCCGTGGGCTCATCCCATGGGGTATCTGGAAAAGGGTTAGAATAGCAAAAATAACAAAGGCATGCAACACGTACTGCCAGCGAGCAATGCGAACAGGATGACGCCCATGCCCCATATATCGATAGGCTCTGCTTGATACGGCACCCCATAATTTAGCTGACATCGAAATAATAAGCAAATTCTCCAAAGAAAGGGTGTAGATACACACTTCGGGAGCGATGTAGGGTAAGCTGCCACAACGCTCGGTCAAAAGGCGGGTTTTCTCCTTCTGTTTGTAAACGGCTGAGAGGCCAAAGTCGGATATCTTGAGTATTCCGGCGGCATCGAGGAGTAGATTTTCAGGTTTAAGGTCTCTGTGACAGACGCCTTGTGTGTGGATGAAGTTCTGGATGAAGTTCAGCGCGTGGTGCGGTATGGAACGAGAACGAGGAGACGTGCCATTCCGTCCACTAGCTGCTTAAAATACAGATGTGCCACATCCTCTCCCGTTCCTACGTCTGGGGCTGTGGAAGACTTGAGAACCGTGGCTCAAGGGCTCGATCGAGATATGCTCACCGATCTTATCAAACAGATCCCCTCCCGCGGCAAACTCGAGGAGCATATAAATGCCCGGCGCGTAGACGTGCTCGTACTTTCGTTCCACTACCACGGCGCTGATAAATTCAAGCACGTTGCGATGTTTCAAGGCAGCGTGTATCTTCATTTCCTTGTCCACCGTTTTGCGATCCTTGTCGGTCGTATTATCATTGATAAAGATCAGTTTGCATGCTGCTACGTGATGATTTTCGACGTGCACGGCTTGGAAAACGCTGTGGAACGCGAACATGAGCAGAGGAAGACACAAAGGAGAAAGATGAGTCACGTCGAGAAACCACCTCCACCGATCTCTTTTACGAGCTGGTAACCTGTAGTCTACCTTGAGTATGCCGCACAGGAAATATAATATGTTTGATAGCTCTACACACCAGCGACTTTTGGATACTTCATGGTACAGTTGTGGAGTGGGCTTGGACTTGGACTGCCGACGACATATTGATATGATCAACGTCCAGCGCGCCTTTAGTAGAAACCATTGTGACAACGCGGTGTGACGTAATCACGTGTTATCCGTCACACTCGGGACGCGCCTCCCAAACGCCCCGTTCACTGTGCATCCCATGTGGATGACTGTCTTCCTATGTTTCTTTGCTTTCCCCTAATGTCATAGGTATAACTGGAATGATACACTTCAATTTCTAGTTCGAACTCGGTCTTCATCCTGTTTGCCATCGCAAAATAAAAAGGATGCAGAGAACCGGATTCGTCTCAGGACGTGAAGAGTCTGAAGAGGTATAAAAGCCCTGCAATTTTGCAGCAGGAATCCCATTTCATCTGCGAATTCCTTACTCTTCTACTGGTTCCTCGTTTGAACATGCTCGGTCTTCTCGCAACCTTTGCGATTGCTGCTGCCGCCTTTGTTCAGGGTTCGTGGATGCCGCTATGCTGTTCCCTCACCCTTGTTGCTCAGTCTTTTATAGCCCTACCTCCTAATTGCGATCGAAATGTGACTGTTGCTACAGGTGATACCTGTGACACCATATCTGCCAAGCACAACGTCTCCACGTGGGTCTCGCGACTATCCCCACCACTGACATCGGTGACTCACTGCGCGGTGTATAATCCATAGCTATCAGCTCGCAGCTGTGAATAACGGCATCATTGACCCAGACTGTGACAATCTCTATGCTGGCGAGGTAAGTTGACCCTCCCGCCCATGCTGCCAGCAAGATTAAACCAACGGGATGAATGCTACGCAGGTCCTCTGCCTTGGTCTTATCGGTCAAGATTGCAAAACCACCTACGTTGCGCGCTCCGGGGACACTTGCGCTAATATCACGGCCACGTACAACATTCCGAAGAGGACGTTGTTCAAGAACAACCCGAACCTAAACCCGATTTGCACGAACTTGTATCCTAACGAGGTCGAGCCTTGCACTTATTTGTGATGCCTGGAGACTCATTGAACATTCCCATAGGTCTTGTGTGTCTCTAGCACGATTTACGTCAACTTGACTAGCGAGCTTGAAAAATCTTGACACCTTGTAAACTACTCCTGCAATTATACCGAACGGATTTAAATCTGGCGCAAGCAAAGCCCATTGAGTCCGGGATGCGAATCTTGCGGATGGCACGAAGTGAGATCTGAGCAGGTCGGAAAATGCACATTCACTGTCTGGTCATCGTACCTACCCATCGGATTTGGTAGTACAGTATACTGTATATCTTTGTCCATGCAGCTCCTCTCAGGCAACCCATCACTATAAGCTTCACAAAAAAATAGATTGTTTCAAGAGAATAATAAGTTCTCGCTGGGATCCGAAAGAAATGCGAATCCTTTGCCAGTGGACCCAATACTGTACATTTGACCGTGCTGCCAGACTCGAACGTGGGTGTCTGTCGCAGAGGAATCACGAGGTGGAATACGGGTTCCTCGTTCGAACTGTTGGGTAATGAGAAGAGGTATTTGTGGCTCGTAAATGATGATCCGCCAAAGACGACATCGAATGGGGTCAACAAGACCTCTGGCATTGTCTTTGTAGGCACGCTTTGAAGGCACGAGGTTCAGACGCTCATCGTCCTCGTCGTGGGGTGGAAAAAGAAACTTTGAATTTGAAGACGCGACGTCGGCTGTCGGAATTGTGACTGATCATGGAAGGAGTCACGATGAGCTCAACCCAACCATCCTTTGCAACGCAGGGCTCCCAGTCCTCCTCATCGGCGTTCTCCTTCGCGATTCCCTCATCTAGCTTTAATTCAGCGTCGTCCTCCTTCCCGGGACTGTCTCAGGAAACGAGCAACACTGGCTCAACATCGACCCTCGTCGACCCAAACTCGCCCGAGCTCTTCAAACAGAATGTACAGATCGCCATGGAACACGTTGCTCGGGTGAACTCGCTCGCACGCAACTCGATGAACGGCATGTAAGTCTTCGATATTTGGCCCTCGCCAGCTCATTTCATACGCGTCGTTCAGACAACAGGCCTACCAGGCGGGCGTCAATCCCACACAGACAAAAGGTCAGCTAAATGTGCGCCGCTGGCGTCCGTGTAGTTGATTCTCTGCAGCGGACTTGGCGGCACTTGATCAAGGCTTACAAGTCCTCGCCGACGTACTAAGACAATCTGGAGTCGGTGCCTACCCGCTCCCTACGCAGAATGCGAGTCCGCCAAGCGAGCAGCAGCTCATCGCGGATACGACTCGTGGGGTTCAGCATTTGTACGAGGAATTCAAGCGGATGCAAGAGAGCAGCGCGGTCGTCGCCAACCTCTTGGCTGCTCCGGAGAATCTGGGACGACCAAAGGCGTGACAGTCTACGCTAGCGCTCTATCTGGCCCAGTTTATCGGGCCCATCCAAGACCGCATCAAATGAACGTTGATAAATCGGCTGTCATGGTGTGGCGAGCGTTTGGTTGTGAGGTACAGAGAACGGCATGGGGAGCTCTCCTATCAATGAAGATAGTCTGGCGTAACGCATACTAGAACTCATAACACTCACATTTTCATTTTTGGATATCCAGAGTATGAAGGGGTTTTCTACCCAAATAACGCATTTGCGCCTATCCCGACTTGGGGGTTATGCATTATGAGAGGTTCCGAGGACCGAACCATTTGATCTTCACTTCATTTCTGGTTCTCTTTGTCTATTTCACAGACGTTCTAGACTGATTATATGTATGAGTGATCGGTAGTTTACGATGTAGTTCTCCGATTTCTTGTTCTGCATTACTACTAAACTGACCTCTACGCAGAGGGGTCACGGTGCATTATCCGCATCTATATGTCGTCGAGGATGATCGCGAATCACCATTGCGACTGTATGCACTCGTGTGTTCTCTCATAAGGTGGATTGGCCCATTGGAGGGGCCTTATTGTTGTCCCTCTCGGCACGACGGTGGAAAGGGTCCCAATAGATCCCGTGGTGGCAGAACTGCCTACAACAAGAACTGGACCCAATATTCCAGGGCCACACAAGACTACTTTATGCCCCCACCTAGTCCAGCGGGGAGCTAGAGCGTTGGAAATATTTGGAAATTTCGTTCGAATCTACATCTCTGATGCATCTGACGAACTCGCAAGCACGACAACTAATCTGCTGTAATTTGTCACAGGATGAATGAATGGAAGTGCTGATGACTTGCTATGCTCTGATTGGCTGGTAGATATCAGAGCCGCAGCGCTGCCTCTGCCCCTGCGCCATGACGTCACGGATCTTGTTTGAATTATGAATCGTAACGGCGCTGCCACGCCAAGTCCCCGACTCGGTTTGTGACCAACGGCCATTGATACAGGGTCGATCAATTTTCACGTTGCGAATGCAATCGATCAAAGTTTGTAAAGAAAACATATGCAAAGCTTTGATCAACTCGCCGGGAGAGCGGTACATCCACTCAAACATGTGCTTTGGGATCTCATCACAGGTATAGTGTAATATGCGAGGTTTGCATAACGAACCAGCGACGACAGACCCGTACCGATCGTCAAAAAAGGAAGAAAGAAAGCTGGGAAGACGACGTGGCAAATAATTGGGTAATGGAAGAGAAGATAGTTTTGAAAGGAGTTCTGTTTCAGATAAACTAGTAAGAATATCACGTTGCTTCGCAAAGTCACTC
>JBBPOK010000413.1:0-27209 GCA_038091415.1 Leccinum variicolor
TAATCGTAAGCGAAATCCGAAACAGAACCGCATCCACATTTAGACTTAGATCACTCAACCCACATCCGCAAGTGGAAACAAAACCCAAAAAATCCATATCAAGTATTGTCTGACCTTGTCATTCCCACGATTAATACTCTGTAAACCTGTCCCCTACGGGTCCAGGAATAACCCAACAAAAGATGCGCGCCCTCAACCAGCGCCAAGGTTGGCTCATTTTTGTTGGTATATTTTTGCTGTTCATGCTGGCGGGTCTCTTTGTATCCACCCATGATCGCAAAATTGTCGACCGAGTAACCGCCAGGGCGAACTGGCTCCCTTCAAACTGGCTCTCGTTCACTCGGACCTCTGGCGTCGTTACCGAGCACCCCATCGCCTTGCTCATGGCAGACGCCAAGGATAGTTTTGCCAAGCGTCTCGCAAAACAGAGCAAAACTCTCCCCGAGGCTGTCGCAGAATACAAACGCAGATACGAACGGGATCCGCCACGTGGTTTCGATGACTGGTGGAAGTTTGCAACGGAAAACGACTTCAAGTTTGTGGATGAATTTGACAGCGTCATCGAGGATCTTGCGCCGTTCTGGACGCTGAGCGGCGAGGAGCTGCGTCTCAGGGCCTTTCAGGTAATTCGCCTTGTTTGGCGAGAGTTGGATCTTTTAACAGGGAGCTACAGATAGGACATTTGCCCTCCATAGATCTCGTGCGAATCGAAAATGGACAGGCTGTCGAAGTTCACATGGACAACGCGTTCGCAGACCATGAGCGCGGCCACAGAACGATGGGGTTCCGTGCACTGCTTGAGCAGTTCGAAGACAAGGTGCATGTGAACCTAGGGCACCGCTCTGGAACCGATTTTGATCTTGTTTATAGCTCCCCAACATGGACATGCCAATCAACACGAAAGCAGAAGGTCGGGTCCTAGTCCCTTGGGAGCATCTGGAGTTTTCCAACCTCACACAACAAAATTCTGCTGGTAAGTATGCTTTTACATTTTCTGTATTTTCCGTTCACAAAAAAATACATCCTATGCAGACGGCGACGTAAAGAAGTTTGTCGACTTTGTGCCCGACTGGCAAGGGCAGGGCAGTGTGTGGGAAGCCTTTAGACGCACGTGCCCTCTCGATACTCCAGCACGACAACTGTATAGCTCTTATCGCGACGCAAACGTCCAAAAGCGCAACTCTCTATTGGGACAATCAGGAGAATCAGACGACACAATCGCATTCGCCAAGACTGTTGACGACGATTACGATTTCTGCAAGAACCCATGGGCTCATTACACGCAGGGACACTTTTTCTCCGATTGGCGAACGATCTCAGAGCTCTATCCCGTGTTTTCACCGTCGAAATCAAAGGGTTTTGCGGACATCAGGATACCTAGTCACTACTATCACAGAGGGAGCCCCCGGTACACATATGCATGGGACACTGTACTAAACGAGGTCCAAGCGGTCGATCATATGGAGGTACCCTGGGATCAAAAGAGTGATCTCATCTTTTGGCGTGGCGCCACAACTGGAGGGGGTAGCACGCCACCAGGGTTCGTCTCAACTTACCAGCGGCATAGGTATCTGTCTTTTATAACCCTGTCGGTGAACTTGCTGAGAGCCGCGCTTCAGATTCCTCCGCATGGCTCACGAAAGCGTCGCTTCTAACTTGACAGTTGTGCATGCCTCGCCCCTCCAGCCAAAGCTCTTCATTTCGACCACTGTTTCTGCCGAAGATCTCAACAAGGACATCATGGACGTGGCGTTCGTCAATTCAGTCGGGAGCTACCCCGGCGGCGAAGAAGAACTGCGCAAAGTACATCGTTTCAGTGATTCGGTACCTCTCGGCAAACACTGGTCTTACAAATACCTCCTCGATCTGGACGGAATGTCTTACTCTGGACGCTTCTTGGCGTTGCTGGCCTCGGACAGCGCCGTGGTCAAGTCGACGGTATACAAGGAATACTTTTCAGATTGGCTACAGCCTTGGTATGTCGCATTTCGGCGTTTCTTTTTTTCGCATGAAGGGATTGGCGTTGATCTGCTCCAGGCTGCATTATATACCCCTCTCTTCGTCGTATTCGGAGATCTACAACATCCATGCGTATTTTTCGGGACCGTCGACATCGACGATGGACGTCGCCAACGCGACGATGTTGAAGACGGCCGATTGGGAGGAAGTCAAGGGAGAGCGGGACGGGAAATTGCGACAGATTGCGAGGGCGGGGAAGCAGTGGAAACATACCATTGGGCGAAAAGTCGACATGGAAGGTTCGTTCGCGTTACTGCCTCTTGGGATCACCCTCTCGATTTTCTCGATACGAATACTGACGTACTGAAACAGTCTACGTTTACCGGCTGTGCTTGGAGTACGCGAGGCTTTGGGCAGACGATCGAGATGCCACGAGTTTCGTGCTGTGATGTGTCTCTTCCTCTGTGAACTGTTTGTTGGTCGGTTTGGCTTGTCCGAAATGTCGTCGTTATTAGTGTACGTCTAGATTTCACTAGACACCTACCCTTATAATCAAAATGGCTGGTTTGTGATCGTAGCGCTTGATTTCTGCTGGCCAATGACCGAGACAGCCGCGCCATCAAGCTCGCTCATAATATTTGACTGCGTGCCCTTGGCACGGTGAGTGCACTACTCTCGTCTAACTCCAAATTAGCTAACAGTCAGGCGCCACCTTTGGAAGGGCCTCCTAGTAGCTTCAACATATCCGGAGCCAACGTCGAGGCCCCAGGAGCTTGGCGGAGTGGTGGAACGGAGTGGTAAAGTGTCTTCCCATTTGGCATGGTCGGACGAGTCCGGGGGAGCACGGTGAGGACGACCGACCGTTCAATTTTATTTCCATAGCATGATGCTCGCGAGTCGACGAGTATATTCTCACTGTTGAACTTCGTTGACAACACTTCCCTCGGAACGGAGAATGGCCGCACATACCGTCGTTTTTGACGTCCACGCCGGTTCAAAGACGACGGGCCGGAGAACCAGGCAGCAAGGCCAGTCCGTCCCTTAGAGCAGTAGCTTGAGGAAAGATTGTCTTCCTACCTAAGGGCTGCTTAGTGCGGGCCTACGGCCTCAGGGAGACCACGGTCCGTCGGCAAACAGAATATCCCCTATCGTAATCGAGTCAGCCTCGCCCCATGAGTATGGTACTCGAATACTAGAATACTGCGCAGTGGACAAGATATTTACCGTGATCATCATGGTCCCTGATTATCGATGAGCCATAATAATCCTCCTCGACTTGGCAGTTCGGACAAAAAGTTAGCCCAGACCAAATCGCCTTCCCTGCTTCTGGCAGGGGATAACAGTACGGGTCGGATATCCGATAACTGGTCGGAATTTTGGAATGAAGCTGTCTATGATTTGAAACCTTTTCTTCCAGGTATTGAGAGCTGTTTGTCTTGAACGGTTTGCGCACCGACATGCTAACACCGGTCAGTATATAAGTCTTTCCGGCCTCCACCGAGATGTATCAAGTGAGGTCGATTCAGCGATCGAGTCATATCCAACAAGAAGGTTCACTCCGAAGATCTAGGTTCAAGCCTGAGTTTGGTTGAAGTTGCCAATTTTTGAAGGCTTCGAAGTGGCGTGTTCGCAGTGGCGTCGGCCCGAAGTTCTTGCTCGTTCGGCTATTAGGTTCAACTTCCTACGCGTCAATTTTTTCGCTGAACTTGGGATCCAAGCACGCAGAGGTTGATTTTACGAGGTTGAACTTCAACCATATCATTCTCCAAATGGGCAAACACAACCGTGCGTCTTCCCCGGCATCCTACCCAACCGGAGCCGAATTCATTGATTGCCGACGAAACTCCATCCTAAGTAAATTCGCTTGTTCCTTAGCATGTGAAGCCAGTTCGATAGGTCAACGTTTCAGCTCGTGACTTTCCGCGACGGGCTCGTCACCGTGGAACAAACTGAATCGTTTACCGCACAATCGGTATCTTGATTATCGAATTGAAAGCTCCGTCTTGACGGAGTATCGCTCTTTTGACCTCTCTATCACCTCCCATGGTTCTCAGAACAGATGAAAAAGAGGTGCCCTCTCCATCGTTGCCGGGAAACACGAACGAGAAGCGCTTGCCGCGCGACGACGACCCAAACCGAGATGCCTTGGAGGATATTCAAAAGTGTGTGGCCGCAGGCGAGATATCAGAGTATGCCGTCACGATCGAGGGTGAGGAGCGGACGACTTGGTTCGTTTGGCTTCTCGTCTGCTGTTGCACTATTTCGGGTTTGCTCTTCGGTAAGTCCTTGACAGACTTAGAGACCTATATTCCTGTATTCCTGTTGATTGATTCTCTGCCCGTAGGGTATGATACGGGTGTCATCTCTGGTGCACTCGTGACGATCAAAGGCGAGCTGGGGCCATCTGCCCTCTCTGATGGTCAGAAGGTGAGAACTCCTAGGGATAAGTTCTGCACGTCATGTGCGTCACCGGGCTCACTGCTATTTTACAGGAATTTATCACCTCTGCGACGACCTTGGGCGCTCTGCTGGGTGGTCTTGTTGCAGGGGCCATGTCAGATTGGACGGGTCGTCGACTAGTCCTCGGCGTTGCGGACATTATCTTCATTGGCGGTGCTATTGGGCAAGCTGCTTGTCACACCGTATGGAGCATGGTGAGCCTTTTCCTTTCCTTTTGTCCCATCTCAGCCATAGTGCGATACAATCTAGATTGGTTGCCGTTTCTTGATTGGCATCGGCGTAGGACTCGCATCCTGCATGGCCCCACTTTACATCCAAGAACTCTCACCCACGCGCCTCCGAGGCCGAATGGTCGTTCTCAACGTTGTCATGATCACTCTTGGACAGGTCATTGCGTACGGCATCGACGCCGGCTTCGCGAACGTCAACAGTGGATGGCGGTGGATGGTCGGATTGAGCGCGATACCAGCCGGACTACAAGCCGCCGTATTGGTGTTTCTGCCCGAGTCTCGTGAGTATTTGATATCTTATAACGGATTCTTACACTTCACTGACTTGTGGCCGTGGACTGATCTGTTGGGATAGCGCGGATCCTGATTCGGAGAGGCAATATGGAGGCTGCTTATAAGGCCCTTTCCCGCGTATACGCGGCAGCGACCCCGGAACAGGTCCAGCGCAAGGTTTGCCGATCATGTCCCGTTTGTTTGGTATATGGTACTCATTCATGCACTAGCTCGACGTCCTCCACGCTACGGTTCGGCAGAGCATCGAGATCACCAACTCGACCACGTTTTGGCAACGACTTGGTTCGATGTTGTTGATACCGACCAATCGGCGTGCATTGGGTACGTTGATAGCCCTACGCCTTGCTCGTTGGATTTTTCACTGAACCTACGTCGCTGAAAAAGTGGTTGCTTGCGGCATGCAAGCGTTCCAACAACTATGTGGATTCAATACGCTCATGTATTATTCCGCGTCACTCTTTCAGGAGATCGGGTTCAATCAGCCTACGGCGGTTGGACTCATCATCTCTGGGACTAACTTTGTGTTCACGCTGGTTGCACTCAAGTTCGTTCACTGCCTTGATATCAGATTTTACTTGATTATTCTGATACTTCATAGGTATATTGATATTGTGGGCCGGCGGAGAATCATGCTATGCTCTGCTCCTGGGATGATCGTTGGCTTGACTTTGGCTTCGATTGCATTTCATTGTACGTGTTCGCATTCCCACTGTCCGTGGACTTGAATCCATGTTTATACATCTTTTCTTTTCTTCCTGCTAGTCATGACTAAACACACAGGCAACGTGCTCGTCACTGGCGCACACTACGCGCAGGCCTGGTCTGCGATCGTATTGATGTCGATGATCATCTTCGTCGCGTCGTACGCAAGCGGTTTGGGGAATGTTCCTTGGCAGCAGGGCGAGCTCTTCGGGCTCGAAGGTGCGTACACGCCATTTGCTTTACATTGGGAGTTCGTTCCTCTGATGAAATAACGATCGATCTGTCAATGTCCGTACCTTCTCCGTGGATCCGGTTCTCAACCGCTCTCTCCGGTCTATCACACTCCCAATCCTCTTCCTCTCTCCACGCTCTCCAGTTCGCGGCATCGGCACCTCGCTCGCCACGGCCACCAACTGGGGAGCCAATCTGATCATCAACTCGACCTATCTCTCACTGATGGCAGAAATCACGCCCTCGGGTGCGTTTGGATTCTATGCCGGACTCTGTCTCCTCGGGTTCCTCTTTTGTGTGTGGTATTTCCCGGAGACGGCCGGGTTGAGCTTGGAAGAGGTGAAGTGGATTTTCGAGGACGGGTTTGGAATTCAGCGGAGCAAGCAGTTGAGAGAGAGGAAGCGGGCGATGAAGGTGAATAACTTGGTTCCAGAATAGGAAAATGCGTGATCAGGAAGAGGAAAGGGCAATGTCTTGAGAAACAAATGTGGGGAGATGATGCTGGAGGATGCCTCGTGCCCCAATGTTTCAGAGGTTGAACGACTTCGCCGTCGACCAGATGCTTTCGTCTCCCCCAGGATGACATTGATAGGCTTCATCTTACAAGGGTAAAATCATGCGTACATATGATCTCTGAAGAATACTCTTTTCTTGCATCGTCCTAGATACATTCTTTCTGCGGTGACGAAAAGGAGTGACATATTAGTATAGTATGCAAAATCAGGATGAATCCATCAACGATGCACATCGATATCTCTTTAAACGCTTCGTGTAGAGCTCATGGACGCGAAGGGAAGTCGTACATGAAATAAATTAAACAGCCATCCAAGCGTATCGTGATCCTCTGCTCCCCCAGTCGTCAAACACTGCCCTGCTCCTGAGCTCCGTCCAAAAGGCTTCCCTATTCAAACCTGCCGTCCATCTGCATCGTCTCCCAACATTTCGAGTGGAGTCACATCCGATTCGTCCCCATACTCCTCCATACTCTGATCCTGCACCGGACCATTGTCTGCAAATGCTATTGCAGACGCAACCGTACCTCGACTGACGAAGGGTTGCGAAAGCATCCCGAAACCTGTGTCGATCCCCTGGATGCGGCCACGGCGGTCTTGATCGTACAGCTCCCGGATGCCAATGATGAATCGAGGCACCATGGGGGTCAAGGGTACATAAGAAAAGAAATCGAAGAAGAGACTTAGAATAGGGTTTGTCACATTCAGTGGTAATGTACCGAGGATGATGAGGAACATTGTTCTAACAATTCACGGACGAAAAGGTGATTACTTTGTGCAGATGAGTTAAAGACGGACATACCCAAGGAAATAAACGGTTCCATCCTTGATGAACATTTGCAGGTACCGGTTCGGCTGCCATTGCCTGGTTGCTCTATACATCTGAACTGACTGCTTCAAAGTAGAAGTAACACTAAGAAGTAAAAGCGCAAAACTGAGAGAAAGCCGTGGGAGTGAAAAATACACATGGAATAGGGATGGCATATGGATGAAAGCAGTGCAAATGGAGATGTCGAGCACTTGGGTAACCGAAACTAAAAAAGATGAGTGGATTGTTAAAATGATGCCAATAAACACATACCTATGAAGGTGGTCCGGGATGTGGAGTAAATACCTGTGTAAACCGAGAGAACAATGCCTTGAAGCGTTAACATAAATACAAGGAGCCAAATGATTCTTTTAGATCGATGCCACATTGCATAGACTCTGAGCACCATGACCACTGTAGTTGAAATCATAGTCAGAAAAAACCGTTGGGATCAGTCAACGTGCATAGTAGCTCACAATCAGCAGCAGTAATCCATATTGGAAATGACCAATTGGACATCAAAAAGATGGCATAACCTAAATATGTGCACGTCTTATGCTATTGTAATTAGAAGGGGAAAAGGTATCTTACACCTGGGAAGTTTTTATTCGTTTAGTTTCAGGCAAGTAGAATTCGGACACTTACAACTATCAAAGTACAACTTTCGTCAACAATAAGCAAAGGAAAAGACGAGAAAACTTACTTCCTTGGGACCGGATAAAAAGGTACTACCCACTATAGATATGTCATGTTACCCTGGCAGACCTGCAATTGAATTTAAACATACCAAGGCCATTGGCACTTTGTTACAGAGTTGAGGTAAGTCATGCAATATGAAAACAATCGAGTTACATGCCTGATAGAGACCAAGATAGCGGGTCTATAAAATTATTAGCTGAAAGTTGAAACACATGGATAATCCGTTGCCAATTTTTACACACCAACACAAACATTGTAGAGACCCAAGACCATGGTCTGGACTGCGATACTGAGATACTTGACACACACTTGGTAACGGCTTTCATACCCAGATATAGTCCACCTTTGGATATCATATCAGCTAAAAAGTATAAGAGATAACACGAACATACCTCTCTCGAAAAAGTGAGAACTACAACAATGAGATTGCAACAGTTACTTCATTTCGAGAAGAATTATACGTATAAACATATTACTCACAGTAGTCATATATAACACTCGTGGCTTGAGCCACTGCAACACCCAATAAGATCAAATGCTCATCCGAGGAACGAAAGATCTCACCAAATATGTAGTCATTCATCTGGAGCAACTTTACCGTAGACTGTAAGTCGGGTGGCATGGCAGTTTGAGAGCAACAAAGAATCGAGAAGAGTAAAATTGCCAACACCGTGGAATTTACTTATATCTCGTTCTGGGTGAGCTAAGCTGTAAACATAAATAACATCACGTTCAACTGGGGTGCATGCCGTTCAAGTGTTTACGACCACCTTACGTTGGTCGAGTTTATGCGAGGGTCATCTGGTCCACCATCAGGTCTTACATACATAAGCGCATCGTGTTGATGAGGGTCGATTTTGATCTAAAAACGAACACAATTCGAAGTAGTACGCCGTGGGTCGTGGAGCGCGTACACCCAGGGATCATGTCCAACCACAGGGTGCATCCTATTGGTGACGGGAATGTCGAAGAAGAGGGTCAAATTCATTCCACAACATGAAAAGACGGGACGCGCGTGCAAGAGCGGTCGCACGATATGCAAGGAAGGAGTACGGGCTGTGTTTGAACAGCATGTGGCTGTAATCATGGATCCCAAGTCCAAGGGTCAAGAGATCATGCAGACATAGCAGGGTCCGGACAGCATTTGCTCGTACGAGTCGATGCGAGGACGAAAACCAGTTCTGCGCATGATCACACAGGTCGATCTCTTGCATAGAGTCGATTGATGCCAATGCTCTTCAGAAAAGTGCATATCTCTCCCGTGCGTGAAGCGTAGTACCTGCACTAAACAAGTAAAAGGCAGTGCCCAAATCTTAGTTGTACGTACATCACGTTTCCCCTATTTTGGTCGCCTCCCAAAAGGCAGCCTTGTAAATATATCCGAGCATAGACCGACCGTTACTCGTGTAATTCGTCTCGATCGTTCGCTCGGCCTGCCAGAAACAATACAATGAGTCGATCAAAAGTAGTGTTAGACGAAGGAAAGGGAAACGTACGCTCAACTGAAAACCTACCGCGCGTGCCAACGCCTTGATATCTTCCAGACCCAGCTCTATCAACGGGTCGTTGGTATTGTTGTTCTCGAAATGCCACAACAATATTAATGGGCCTGGGAGAAAGGTCATGCGAGCGAATAAGGATATAGTAAGGACTCAGTACCGAGGATGCCAAAAATGACGCGAAGATAACCCACCTACGATGGGGGGAATATAGTTTCAGCAAGGATGTATCAGAATTTTTTTCGACGTCGATTGCTGGCCATTAGCTGCGTGCGTGAACCAAAACAGGGAGGGAAAAGAGGAGCAAAGAGACAAACAAGGAAAGAAGAAAACGAACCGAGTTCAGCGGGGTGTCACCATTTCGTGTATGGAGATTACATACCGAGTGCTTCCGTGTCGGATCCATGGAGCGGATAGTGCGAAAGGTGACTCGGACTCCGATGTACGACCTAGTAACACGTTGAAAGTTGCTTAAGTGAATCTGTTGTTCTTCGATGAGTCGTGTCGACTGCCGACTCGGAAGTATTCCTGGACCGGTTTACAGAGCATTAATTCGTGGGAATGACAAGGTCAGACAATACTTGATTTGGAACTTTGGGTTTCGTTTCCACTTGCGGACGTGGGTTGAGTGATCTAAGTCTAAACGTGGATGCGGGTCTGTTTCGGATTTCGCTTGCGATTACCGTAGGGTTCGCTCGACCTTTGCGTGTCGTTTACTCTCTTGCCACCATGTCTTCCCCTTCGGTATCACAACCGGTTCAACGGTTCTCTGCTACACCCGCATCAAGTTTTGATCATGCTTGAAGCACTCTTTATCAGTTGATCGTCGTGCTTTACGATCCGTACTTTCTGGTCTCGCGACGTCATGGAACGGCAAGAATTTGGTACACTGGCAGATCAAGGTGATTCAAGTTGCCGTCCGCGTGCATCAATATTGTGTTGTTGAAAGTGATCCCGAGCCGAACAGAGACAAGTAATACGCTTATGGTTTGGGATTTGGACATGAAATGAAAACAGTTTGGTTTTGGACGACAAAGGAGTAGACTTCGAGCCAACCGGTTGTCGGGAATCATGCATCATGCATCATGCCTGGATTTTGGACCCTTTGTCAAATCTTCGTATGTTGTGTTCCTATCATGTTTCTAAGTAAGTAGTATCGTGTGTCTTCTCTCACGGTCCAGGACCGCCCGGAGGGCCTTGACTGCCAAATCATGAAAAAACTATTTCCGTCATGTTAAGTCTGAAGAAAGCCGCACTGACCTTACATAGCCACACAAACCCATTTCAAGCTCAATCTTCAACTTGATGTCGATCGCAGGCTTGAGCGTCCGGTGGATTACGGTGGTAAGGACATTGCTTGCGAGTACTGTGATAAATGTTGACGAGTCTGACGAAATGGAGGAAGTCGCATCTCACCGTCAATTTGAGTATGTCGCAGTGCACTGCAGTTCACGGTCGGCGAAGAATGCGATGTGGACGTATGTATTCGATGACGTACGTATCATTCTGTAAACCGAACAAATAGAATCGCTTAGACTACGGGAGCTCCCAAGGCAATAGGAGATTTCCCTCAGGCCACTACTTCCCTGAAGAAAAGGTTCACACCGAAGGGTTCATTGCCAATCCCTTGTTACCCATTCCCATTTTACGCACTCTATTGAGCTAACACGGCCCAGGGCAGGGGAGCCTACATACACTGACCCCTTATCATTTATCCTAGGTGAGTTATCGGCCCACGAATACTAACCCGAAAGTTCAACTTACAGATAGGCTGGGTTGGCACTTCACATGTCACGGGACTTGCGACGGTCGAGTATTAATGAGCGTCAGTATTTCCTTTGCCTAATAATTCTGCAATGTTGGACCTGCCTGAGTGCGACAACCTCCAAAACCCAAAGATCTTTATCGAGGACACCTGGATCTACGGTGCATTCGTCTCTTGTATCCTCTATGGAATCACCATCGTTCTGTATACCATGTGTTTTCATTCCCTCTGGTGCCGGATCCGATCTTCCAACGGCACTCGAAAGAGGCAGTGGTTTTTCTTCATCTACCTCAACGTAGTTTTTGCATTGAATACTCTCTACATCTTCTTCGACGCTCAGATTGTCAGTCTTGGATTCATCAACAATAGGAACTATCCCGGAGGTGAGTCCTTCTGCATGCATGATCGTCGGTTCTTTTATCAGCTTCCCATCAGGTCCTAGCGCCTATGAATCGCACATAGCACCACCCCCTCTGAACTACTCTTTCATGCTTGCAAATTGGTGTGCAGACTCCCTTATGGTGAGTTTTGTTGGCGTCTCAAGTTGCCTCTCGTTCTCGATGACGAATTAACTCTTGCAAGATATGGCGCTGCCATATAGTGTATGGAGATAGTAGGTATCACCTTCTTGTGACAATGCTCGGATGCTTGATGCTATTTGCATCTATGCGTAAGTGAGTTTTTAGCCTGATTGGATTGAGCCAGCTCATAACGATGTACAATATTTACAGTCACCGGTTCTTTGTGGACCATCATCGTGTCCCGGTCTGAGCCATCCTCGATTCAGTGGATGTCCTCCGACCTTCTTCTTCCATATCTCAGTGTTTCCCTTTCGATCAATGTTCTTATCTGCACTCTGACGGTCCTTCGTCTCATGTACCACCGAGCATGCATCTCAAGGGCTTTTGGCCCCGAATACGGTGTACTGTATACCAGCATTGCCTCAATGGTCATTGAAAGCGCCGCCGTATACGCAATCGGCTCCTTGTTGTATCTCATCCCTTATGTTACCGGTAGCCCGCTCGCCAACGCGTTTTGCCAAATCCTAGGCGAGGTGCAGGTGAGTTTCTTTAGGTAGTCATCTCTGGCGATCAAGAACTGATTTCAGGCTGACCACCCTACATAGGTTATCGCTCCGCTTCTCATCATCTATCGTGTTTCCGAGGGCAAGGCCTGGGAAAAGGACGTATCGAGACGTCTTGCGGCCTCTCATTCGTTTGTCTTGCGTGGGATGGCTTCTACTACTTCCGAGTCTTCGCCTTCAAACGTCATTTCTTTGCAGCAGGCTCTGGACGAGTTGGACGTACCGGTGACTCGGACCCTCCAGCCTGAGTGCGACATCGAGTGTGGAGGTTCGATGCCATTTTCGGAAGAGGAGATTTGTGCGGTCAAGGGTGTTGCCGTGGACCTTCCTGCATCGTGCTGTTGACCGGGGATCTGCACAAAGACGAGGTCGGGCCCATCGTGCTCTTGTAACGGGTTTACGGCGCAGAGGGAGGCACGCCCGATTCTGTAGGCTCACGGATAGGATCGATGGATACAGAGATCGACTAAAATGTGCAGTGTACTAGCAGGTACTGTTACATCCGATGCTACTATGTAATCCAAGATATTTACAAATAACGATAACATGCCAACAACCAAACGCGCTCTTGGCAACTTGTTGAAGTTGGCAAGCACTGGATCCAAGTCGATGGACCGCCCCGCATCACCACCGACTCCAAATCGCAGAAGCGACCGCAACCACGTCCTTCATCTCCGGCACGTCATGCACCCTCACCACGCTCGCCCCCTGCTCCACCGCACACGCCACCGCAGCAGCCGTCGCCCACACCCGCTCCCTCCCCGTCGTCTTACGCCCATCGTACGCCTTGTACACCCCGCCCTCCACGTCCCCCTGCTGCAACACCTCGCCCCACACGCTCTTCCGCGAAGGACCGGCTAGGACGGGATACCCCGCCAACAGGTTCGTCTCCGTGTCCCTTGGCTTATCGTACACCGCTCCCGACGCGGGCACGGACGCGGTCACCTGTCCCATATCGCGCATCAACCCCAACTGTCCCTTCACAGGCTTGCTGAACCCGATCCCTGGATCCACAAAGACGAGCCACCGACGTACACCGCCTGGACCGCGTACGATCGCGTCGACTTTGCGTCCGAGCTCTGCACGCACGGCGCGTATTAGCGCTTGTCCCTCGTCCACGTGGCCGTCGGTGTCGCTGTCGCGGTGCTCGTCGTAGGCCTTGTGCTTCCCCGCCTCCCCGCGCGAATGCATCAGCACGACCGGGACGCCCAAACTCCTCGCCACCCGCTTCATCTGCGTCAAATACGTCCGCGCCTCTGCCTCCTCTGCCTCCTTGTCGTCTCCACAGCCGTCCGCGACGTACCCCGGCCCCGTAAACGCATACACGTCATTGATGCAATTCGCCCCCGCCTTGACCGCCTCCTCCGCGACCTCCCACCGGAACGTGTCCACCGATACCAACGCCTCCCGTACCCGCTCGTCAGGATGTGTGCGGATCGCTTTGATAACGGGCACCACGCGCCAGAGCTCCCGCTCCGTCTGCACATCCGCGGCGCCAGGGCGTGTCGAGCACCCACCGACGTCGATCATGTCTGCGCCGCCCGCTACGACGGAAGCGGCAGCGTGCTCGAGCGCATCTGGAACCGTCGCGTGCTCTGCGCCGTCTGAGAACGAGTCGGGTGTGACGTTTAGGATCGCCATCAGGTGCGTCTTGCGCGGGCGGGCGGGGGCGGAGGGGTATGGAGATGGGTACGGCGCAGAGACGACCCAATGTTTGGCCGTCGGGGGTATGCGTACGCCGTGGATCGCCGGTGCATTTGAGGAGTCAAAGGGGTACCGCGGGAACGGCATCACTTTGACCATCGGTCCATCGTCCTTGTTCCGGGCGGCGACGACCTCGTTCAGGAGTGTGCGGACGGTCTGGTGGCGTGCTGGGTGTACAAAGTGCGGGATCATGCTGTCGGTGTTCGTCAGTTAGTCGTGCAGTCGGAAGGTAGATGCGTGGACGCACTCGTTCAAGGGCCGGAGGACGAACTCGCGTTCGCAGAGACGCGGATGTGGGATGACGAGCTCGCCGATGAGGTTGTCCAAGTGCGCGCGGGCGTCTGGGGGGCGCGTGTCCATGCGCAGGTCGTCGTAGGTGATAATATCGAGGTCGACTGCACGCGGACCGTTGCGCTGGCTTGGTACTCTGCCGACGGCGGCCTCGATGGCCTTGACGAGACGAAGCAGATCATTGGGGGATAGATTTGTTTCGATCTAGCCAAGGTGGTCAGCATATAGATGTAAAGAAAAAGGGAGGACGTGTACCATGCAAGCGCAGTTGACGAACCGGGGCTGGTCGACGACGTACATGGGTGCGGTCTCGTACATGAAACTGGTGTCGACGACCGACACGTGCGCACCTTTGGGGAGATCGGTGAGCAAGGCTGTGGGGATCTCGAGGAGACGAACTGCGGTCTCGATGTTGGCAAACCGGTCGCCGAGGTTGGAGCCGAGGGCGAGGGCGACGGAGTGCGAGTGACCGTCTGCCGACGCGATCTCTTTGAGGACGGTAGGTGATGCGCGGGGTAGGGGCGAGGAGACATCCGTGACAAAGTCGGCGCGTCGCCGAGTGACCTGCACTTGAGCGGAAGCTGCGAGGGGCAAGGCGTTTGGTTTTGAGAGCTCGATGGTGACTGTGCTATCTTGGTCTTTTGTATACTCTAGGACGTGACGAGCGATGGCCGACGCGAGTGCTTCTATGGTGAGGTATTCCGACGCGGAGAAGGTCTAGAGGACGTGTCAGCCCGTGACTAGTGAGAAAAGCAGGACTGTACGTACGTGGCGAACGGAGGTGGAGAGACTGAAAAAGGGGAAGTGGTCCTGCGCGCTGGGCCGCTGGACGATGATGTCGAGTACGACGGGCTGTTTCTCGGTGCGTTCGTTGGGGTTCACGCCGACGATGGTGGAGAAAGCGAGTGCGCGGACCGTGTAGCGGTACGAGCGCGACTGACCTCTTTTTCGCGTTGCTTCGACCGTGCACTGGGGGGTGGTATCGCGGAGGGTGGCGAGGACGCTGGCTTCGGCGACTTGCGGGTGGAAAGTAAATATGGCATCGAAGGTGCGGTCGAGGAGGGTTTCGAGTGAGGCGTAGCGCGTGTTGGGAAGGACTTTAACGAGGGTCGCGTATACGGCTGCGTAGTCGATCGAGTGTACGAGGTCGTCTGAGCGTGCGGTGGGTGAGACGTCGTGTGTGATGACGAGGGACAATAGAACGGGCTGTGCGGGTGCGTTGTCGTCGTCGGTGGAGACGACGAGCTTGAGGAGGAGGTCGTTTATGTGTATGGTATCTCTCGCTGGAGTAGCATAGACAAAGAGAGAGGTCAACACCTGGCCCATGTCGACGTAGAGAAAAGTAGAGAAAGCGGTCACATCGGTGGGTAACTTTTGTTGATCCGACTCTTACCACGATGAGCGTCCAGTCGGCACTTGACCAGCTCGCGACATTCCGCGCGCAGAACTCGCGTTCGTCCCAGGATGTGTTGGAAAAGGGCACGCTCGTACTCGAGAAGAATGCGCTTTACAAGATGGGAGACGAAAGTACGTCTCTGTGCGCGCGTGGCTCTCGATCGTCGGACTGAGCCACGTTTTCAGGCTGGGCGTTTCTAGAGCAGCTCGTGCTCGCTGCGATAGACGTCGGACGGTTGGACGTCGCGGACGTACGTATACATCTATGCGTCGGTCGTGTTCACGCTCACTCACTCGGACTACTACGCAGCGATGCCTACGAATGCTCAACGCCAAGTTCTCAGATTCGCCACGGGTGGACTGCCTCACGGGCATCCGCATGGAAGCCACGGAAACGCCAGATATTGCGCTCAAGTTCTACGCGGAACTGTTGGAAGTGGATCCTACCAACACGGTATTGCTGGTTGCAAGATATGCGTTCTATTCCTCACTTTGTAGCTAGGGTGCATGGAAACGCCGGATATCGATATACCGACGCACGGGCAAGATTGACAAGGCTGTCAACGAGCTGGGGCAATACCTCGACACGGTTTACACCGACGTCGAAGGGTGGCTGGAGCTGGCTGATATTTATGCCACCTGTAACCAGTGCGGTTCATTCTTTTTTATTTCGCTCTTTCTCTGAACACGGCCTCAGGTACGACCACGCCATACAGTCGCTGATGCACGTTCTCTTGCTGGCACCGCAGAACCCGTTCTACGTCCTGCAAGCAGCCGAGACGGCGTACACGGCAGGTGACGTGGCGCTTGCGATCAAGATGTTTTTAACTGTGATCGACATGACGGATGGGGACGACTGCGATGCGCTCGTCGAGTCTACACCGCTCGGGATCACCGTGCGTGCGTGGTATGGCGTCAAGCTGGTGGGTGCTCGTGATTAGCGCGCGGTGGGACGCTGAAACCTCTTTTTGTCTAGTGCACGAAACGGATCGCGCGGGACGGACGGGCGGTGACGAACTCGGCGTCGAATACGGAGCCGCCAAAGAACGTGGAGATGCTGGACGAGTTGGCTACGGAGCGGTTGCGGGTGGCGTACTCTAGTCCTGGGCAAAAGGGGGAGATTGCAAAGGGGCGAGAGGAGGTGTTTGCTTGGGTGGCCGTTCCTTGACATGGTTAATTTGCTAATCTGTAGCTTCGTTCGCATGCATCGTGCGTTTGGAAGCAATCAGTTTTTGATGGCTTTACTATTGTATTCTGACGTGTGTCCGCGGACCTCAGTTATCTCTGTCTGTCAACGCTACGTTTCTAAATTCTGGGGGACCAGTCACTTGCCAAATTTGGCAGCCCCGCCACACACTGCACGGCCACGTGTGCACCTTGCTTCGTTCATCCTCACCATGTTTGCCGAAGAGCTCAAGACGATTCGAAGACTCGGTTTTCGTCACGTTCGTCCGTAGATTGCCGTCTGTGTGCACTCCTGAAACCTTTCTTCTAGCTGCTACTCCAAGTTCTCAACTTTGCGTCCGTCATCGCGTCGGGCTTGATGCTATGGAAGGGTCTGGGTCTCTTTTTCAACACTGAGTCGCCCATCGTTGTCGTCCTCAGGTGCGCAGTCCGTTTGGACTAGAATTTTCTTATGGAGCGCTCGACGTAGTGGATCTATGGAGCCTGCATTCTACCGCGGTGACCTTCTCTTCCTGACCAACTTTCCCAATGTACGGTACGAGACTGGTGACATCACGGTGTACAAGATACCGAACGCAGCGATACCGATCGTGCACCGTGTACTGGAGACGCACGACGTGGTGGTGTCCAACTCGACAACCAAGTCCAAAAAGGATCCGTTAGTGACTGGCCTTTGTTTTGGGGGTGCGCACTGAGGACGTATCACAGGCTCGCGAAATACACGCCGGGATGGAACCAGTTGATGCTCACCAAGGGCGACAACAACCATGTCGATGATCTCGAGCTTTATCAAGGACTGGATTTCCTTGAGCGGCGCCACATCGTTGGCAAAGTCCGCGGGTACGTGACTCGAAAGGCACTACGGTCAAGTTTTGAATTATTTCGTAGGTTCTTGCCGTACATTGGCTACGTAACAATCGCCATGGTATGCACGACGCTCATTTCCGTCGTGTCGGTTCACTGACAATCGCTGTAGAACGATTTCCCGCAACTTAAATACGCGCTGTTGGGAGGGTTGGGTCTGTTGGCTTTGATTCAACGCGAGTAGTAGTCGGCACCGTTAATTACATAATAATATAAATCAAATGGGGGTTTCCTGGGTCTCGATCAAGACCCGAAAGTAGACTTGTCCTTGTCTTCTTCTTTCTTCTCCTCTTTCAACCACCAAAGCGGGTCATGATGGACCCGTCAGAACCTCAGCCTCAGCCAACCTCAAATGGCCCGTGCGTTCGTCTCGTTCTCTGCTCGCTAACTGTTCTTATTTCTGTTACAGTCAAGTCCGTTCCCGTGTCACCGTCGTATGTGCAGAGGTGAGCTCACTCTCTTATTACTCTTTCATTCTCATATCGTTGCAGTGCAAGCGACTCAAACTCAAGTGCGACCGTCGCACTCCATGCGGGTCATGCACAAAGCGCGATACAGTCGCAAGATGCGTCTATTCCCCTGCCGCTGCTGAAAAAGTGTCCGTACACCCCTCACGACCCATTTATATATCTCTCACCTTTTTCCCAGAGATCTGCATTCCCTCAACAACCGCCTCATTCAAGTCGAGTCACAGCTCGCACAGTTTACTGCTCCCGGAGCGCGCTCCCTCTATTTTTGTAACCAGTCCTCTGCTGCATCCGTCCAAACTGATCGTCCCCTCCTCGCCGTCGGCCAATCGGGCTCGTCCCTTTCCATATCTCTAGACGATATCACTGCAATATGGCTCGACGAGCTCGATCTCGGCAAGGACATCCTCCCCGTCCAGTCTGCGCCCTCGTATCCCTCGTGTTCCGCCTATTCACAGGGTCAGGTCAAGGCCGAACCAGCGCCTACCACAATTCCCTCACAGGACTCTCCCTCGTCTTCCGACCCGCCTGTGCAACTTCTCCTCCCCCAACTCACCGCCTACTATGCTTCATCGTCCCCCTCAGCGACAGAATCACCATGTGTCAACCCCCGCTTACTCGTCCATCTTCCCTTTGCCCCGCGACGACGACAAAAACTGTACGACACCGTGGAGGACGTGCTCAAGATACACCCCTGTTTTAATTTCAAGCATTTCAAGGACCGCGCAGAGGCCATGTTCCGTTGGTCCTCCGAAGTCGACGGTCACAATGATGCGCCCATAGAACCTTCCGCCACCGGCCCACTTTCAACTGCGTCAAAGTTGGACACCGCCCGTGCCGTATTCTTCGGTACCCCTGCTTCTCCCCCTTCCGGTCGATCTCCTTCTGGTCCAAAGCCCACGCTCTCCTTTTTCGCAGCCGTGGCAGCCGCTTTTGCGTTAGGCACGCTCGTCGACAGGGAGATAGCCGAGGAAGAATCCCGTTTGGATGTCGCCCACGGTGATGGCGCACCCGTGGAAGATTCGTCGTCGTCTCGCCCACCCACACGCAAGAAGCCAGATATCCTCCCCACCACAAGCAAAAAATGTAAAGCCATTGCTAGGGATGTTGCCTGTTCGCCTGCCGTACTCTTCGCCCTCTCCCAACAAGCCTTGACCGTGTTTGAAAAGTCGGGCACTTATGACCTGGACTTTCTCGTCACCATGGTCCTCCACGTGTTGTATGCACTGCATGACAGTAGAACGCGTGTTACTCACACGCTCCTCCCCGAGGTGAGTTGATTTCGATCGTTGATGAATTGATGGCCAATCACGAACCTTTTTTTTATCTTTATTTTCCCACCAGATCGGCAAAATGGTCAACGTCGCACGCACCATGGGTCTCGACGTGGATCCCGACGAATTTCCGGGCAAGTTCAACCTTTTCGAAGCAGAGTCCAGGCGGCGACTCTGGTGGGACGTCTTTTATTACGATCTGTGAGTTCGTCCTAGCCGGTATTCATTCCACGTTGACTCAATCACCGGGACATCGCAGGTTTATATCTGACTATATGGGCCGATCACCTCTCATTGCGGACACTGAACACATGACACGCCTCCCTATGGACGTGGACGAGGATGTGTTCACGCCTGCGTGTACAACCATTCCGCTCCCACGCAGCCCTCTCTCGCTATCGGAACCGAACTCGTCGGACTTCAAGTATTTTGGTCTCAAGTGCCGGTACGTTTCTCTAACCCGCTCGGTCGTCCAAGTCTTCACGCTTGTTTCACAACTGCAGTCTCGCGCAGTTGGTCAAGGATATCAAAAGACGTTCTCTCCGTGACTCTATTCAGAACGATCCGGCCGCACACGAGCAGTTCACCCTCGAACAGGCAGCAGCGTGCGTCAACGAGATCAAGCAATGGCTCGCCGATCTGCCGTCCACGTTCCGGATGGACATCGACTCTGACCCTGCGGCACCTCATCCGGACGGAACTGCACCGCCCTCCACGAGTCGTCGTACAGAGTCAAGCAACGCATCGCCCGTACTCTTGGCACAGCGCTGCGAGTTGGCGGTCACGGCGCACAGGCTGATCATGAAGGTTTACATTCCGTTCTTGAGGCCCTCTTACGGACACGGCAACTCGACGTCGTACTACCAAGCCACCGTCGGCACATTCACCGCGGCACACGCTATCATTCGTTCGCTGAGGACGCTGTGCTCAATGTGGAAGCAACGGCCCGACCTTCGTGGACGCCGACCGATACCTGCGTTGTTTAGCTTTTATTCGTTCAGTCGGGCGCTGTTTGACGCTGCTGTCGTATGTGCGCACAACGTGATCAAGGACCCGGATAGCGTGTGGGTCCACACGGCCTTCGAAGACGTCAGCCTTGCCTTGGAGGTATTACGCGATCCGTTGCTCAACACGGTCCGTGCGCCGATGCGTGGCGGTGTGGAAGGGGGCGTGCGCGAATCCATCAAGATCGTCGAGCTGTTGCAGCGCAAGGCCGAGGGCGTGCGAACGGGGAGCGTGGATGGTTCTTCCAGATCGGCTGCTGGGACTGGGACGAAGAGGAAGCACAACGATATGGAGGCTGATTTGGAGCAGTTGCGGCGTGGGTTCAGGTTTCCGTTTGTTGAGGCGCCTGTCGTGTCTACGACGGCCCAGTCAGCTGCCACGGCGGCACCGTCGACTACTAGCTTCCCTCCGGATCCGCCATCACAGACGAACACTCGTACGAGTCCTACGGAAGAGCAGCCTTCGAAGCGCTCGCCGTCTGTCGTCTCTTCGGTTGCGGTGAAACAGGGACGCAGTTCGGATACGCCCAAGTCGAAGGACAAGCACTCGAGCAAGAAGGCGCCATATCCCCAAACGGGTATTCGGGTTCGAACTGGCAAGGAGCCGTCGCCATTTTCCAAGCTTTCCAAGGGTGGTGCTAACTCGGTGACGACAACGGACAGTAATAGTAACCATACTTCGCCGAGTGTGAGGCAGACGCCTTCGATAGCGCCAAGTCCGGTGCCGGTTGTGGAGCACCCTCCGCCGCCTCCACCGTTGCCGACGCTGTCGTATCCTCCGCCATCGGTCACGTCGTATCCCTCGACTGAGCAGACGACGAAGCTGGATGGTGGCGCCCCTGTTGACTTTTTGATGCCGTTTACTGCGGGTGACGAGGTTATGCAGACGAACTTGGAAGCACGGCGGTACGAGATGAACAATCAAGAGCAACAGCAACAACAAATTTCCAACGCTTCACCGCCGGTTGGGACGTACGATCGCCCGTCGAGTGGTTCGTTTGCGGGGTCGAGCCCCGCGTCGTACACGGCCTCTAATGGGAGCTATTCGAGTATGAATTCACCGTACGCGAACGGTGGTCCGACAGGGTTTTCGAGCAGCATGCCTCCTCAAATCGAGCATCAGACTTCATCATCGACACCATTTGACATGACGCCCGCGCAGGAGGGGTATTATCCTTATGATCCCTCTTCGACGACGACGCATCACCCAGCGCACCATCGTCACCACCACCATCAGCATCAGCATCCGATGACGCTCGTCGGGGACGAAATGGCTTTTCAAATGCCGGACCAGGGGATATATTCGTATTCGCACGACAAGGGGCCGTATGGTTCGGAGCGCCATGGGTCGTCGGTGCCGCAGTCGCCGTTTGCCGAGGGACATCCGCCGCCGCCGCCGCACTCACATCCACACTCGCACTCACAGTCGATGGCTCAAGCTCAAGGCTGGCATACGCAATCCGAGGATCCTCAGACTGGGTTTTGGCGTACCTATGATCCATTCACGGCATGAGCTGTGGAACGAGTGACTTTCCGATCTCCATTTTTCGTTATGTTTATGCCTTTTCTTTCTATGATTCTCACTATGCTCTCATCGTCCCATTCGATCCAGTGATTTCATTCGGCGATGGCCCCCTTGATTGTACCATTGCCAAAAGGGATTCCTTGTGTTGTTGGTTGTATCATGTGGTTGTTCCCTTTGCCCATTCTTATGAACTCTTTCGGGCTCGCCATCTGCATTTTAACTTGTAAGTATATACTTCGTGGCCCGGATATATCTCACGTACGAACACGCACACAAGACTAGGTTCTCTTCCGCTCGTTTTCTTTCACTTTACAAAACGTTCCCTCCTGCGTGTGGGGAACTCTTAATCTTTCTTTCGCATTGTATCATCTTTGTAGCTTTACGGTTTACGGTCCCAGTGGAACTCGGAACTCTGTCAGCCTTAGAATTTGAATTATTTTATTTTTTCGGGAAGCTTTCGCTAAGTCCTTTTCAGTGAGAGCCTCGCATTTCTCCCTCCGTCTCTCGGCGCCACCCGATGTAGCTCCACTGACGTCGCATCTCTAGCTAATACGGCGTCAAGCATGTAAGATTGCGGTATGATCTATTACGAGCCACCTTTACCGAACGAACAGGTGTACGCCCCACCCTTCTCCAAAACCTAACCTTTAACCTCTAGCCGAATCAAATCGAACATGTCAGTCTTTTTCTCACTTCGATGATCGAGGGGAACTCCGACGCCAAGTGTTCGACTTCCAAGAAGTTCCGCTGGGATCAGGCGATATGAATCAGAAGAACGGTGCGCGCCGTCTCAGACGTTTTATTATTCTTATCGCCTCGTCCTTGTGACGTCATTTTGATTGATGGAACAGTGCCCCGGCGGCGGAGCGTCATTGAAGGCTCCTCGAAGTCGCTCGGTAACAGTTAGTGCGGCTTCATCATGGCTTGTAAGTTGAGAATGTGACAACAGTGCGTATTCACGGTGCAGGTATGTAATTCCTTGCAGCGGCGAGCGAACAGGAACAGGAACACGCGTGAACTCCACGTTGTATGGAACGTTGCAATTGATGGTGGGCGCACTGGCAGTTGTGCCTACGACGTACACACAAATGCGTAAGCTCCTTGCACGTCGGTGTGTCGATCGGCTAGTTCTTCATCATTAACCAAGCGCGCTGTACGTCTCAAGTTTGGAGGTAGGTTTCGACGACTCAGATGAGTTGTGTCATCGCCCGACGAGTCGGATTTTCAGACGCCAGACGTGGCGGTAGATCGGGGCGCTCCTTCGTTTTTGGGTTCAGGCTCGTGGGAGCTTTCGTCGCACCGCGCCGGGATGACTGCATTATGTATGTATGGGATCCCACAGGTTCGCCGTTCCGGGCCGTCATTTCTTCTGTACACACGAAGTGTCGACGGTAATGGTGTGGAGGCTAACTCGAAGTCGGACGATGCATTTGCAATCTAGCATGCGAACGGTTGACACTACAACAGCATCAACAAATCGGACCTGTTCATTGACTACCATGTTGTCCGCTCCATGGCCATCTCAGCAAACTACGATATGATGACCGTCACTACCATCCCTCAAGGATCATGTGGGTATCTGTATTTTGTAACAAGGTTCGAGACCACCCGTCTTGACATCCACTGATGTATACCAGAAAGAACTTGAACTTGTTGGACACTCCAAATTTGTTCCTGTTCCTGTCCGAAACATGTCGATATCATAAGGCACAGGTCGAGCTCCCACCCACAACGCTCACGGGCTGACGATCAGTTCAACTATGATGAGGATCGCGATCGATTCATTCCGATTTTACTGCCTGGTTGACGCTGCGAAAGGCACCCTCGCCAGCGTCATCTGCTCATTGACCTCTTCCCCAGAGATACATTCGGAAACTCTGGAGATACGTGCAGAGAAGCATCACGACAGTGCGCCGCCATCTCGATTCGACTTCGGATTTTAGGAAGATGGAAGAAGAGCATCGGAGAACCTGCAGTCCCTGTTTTGTTCATCTTTGGGCTTCCGGATCGGACTTTCTGATGTCATCGTTCATCTTTTCCTTCCTGACTCGGAAGAAGCCGAATTTTAGGCCTTTTGTGGACGGAGACCGCAACTCGGACCGTGGTGCTAGGACTGCAAGTCGTCCTTTAGATCCAAAGCCATGTTTTATTCAGGCACAGCATGCAAGAAATGCAGTTCGACCATTGTCGTATCAGGCATAAGAAGGGCAAGAAGCAGTTCCGAGTCAACCCTCGACTGGAAGGATCTATTTGAGGGTGCGCTTACTCTTCTTCAGCATCAGCGAAAATCTGGGAACGCTACTATTCTTTACATCAGGAATACTAACTCAAAATCATACATGCTGTGCGATGTCTTTAATATTTGTTTACTACACCAGCTTGCGAGTGTGTGGTCAATGATCATGTGCTCGAGCCTGTGTCGCCTCGCAGCTGGACTCTGAGTCTATCCATGATTGTCCTCTTTAAGGCGCTCACTCGAATCGTTACAGGTGCACCGAGGAACCTCTCCAAGGATAAATGATGAGAAAGTTGGTAATGATGCTGATGGACGGCCGCTTGCTCACAGGATGGTAATCACACGCCTTCCTCCCTGCGACCTAGGCTCACCGGTGATCATGGTGCAGTCAACTCAGATGCCGCATTTGAGTCAACTCAGTCGAGTTCTCCAGACGACCCCAACAGCTCTACTATTCCCATCACGCCAGTCTAACAACGATGCAGTCACAGTACTTGAACCTAGTACAAAATCGGAATTTTCCGTGCGTGCATCCCTCTCTGCGTCGTAAACCGTTTACAGCACTACGTACTTGAAAAAATGTTTCGAATCAGGTGTCATGTTTTAGATCCTTTATCACATCACACACACTTTGGGTACGTTGATGGCATGAGAGGACATTGTTCTTATGTTACTTGATACGGTAGCTGAGCAAAAAAAAACATTGACCCGCAAAGCAAAAGTGTAGATGAAATGAGAGATGAGAAAAATGTTTGAAAACGTCGACCAGGATAATACAAATCCGTTTTCGCATGCGGCAAAATCTACCCAAACACGGCCGGGGTCCCAACCGATTTGAGGGATCTTTGTACAGACCCCCAATCGAGCGACAGAGGGATGCTGGATGTTCCACGGCCACACCCTTGTCACTCGTTCGAGGGTGGAATAGAACATCCACATCCAGTGTCTGTGAATGGCGCACACTGGAGGGCCACTTGGACGTCCAGCTCGTTCAGAGCCTGCGAAGCGACGTTCGTAGGCGAGGTAGCCAGCCCGCGTAAGACAAAAGAGCTGGAGGCCGCAAGACGCCTGGAAACATCCCTCTCCCAAGCCTTGCCCTGGGAAACGCGATAGATGATGAGAAGCGGAGCGATAACCTGGTAGTATGTGGTGAAAATTCAGGGAGTCAACACAATCAGTCAGACTACCTGAATAAATAAAACAATCACAACTCACCTGTGCCTCGCCTAGGATTTGGCAGAATGCGTTGGCGAGTGGGCTATTGGCACCATACGAGATGAGATACAACAAGGAGCTGACTGCGTATACGGCGGCGCTTTCGATCATCATCGAGGCAATGCTGGTATACAGTACACCGTATTCGGGGCCAAAAGCCTTTGAGATGCATGCTCGGTGGTACATAAGACGAAGGACCGTCAGAGTGCAGACAAGAACATTGATCGAGAGGGAAACACTGAGATATGGAAGAAGGTTGGAGGTCATCCAATCAATCGAGGATGGCTCAAACCCTGACACGATGACGGCCCACAAGGAGCCCATAACTGCAAATGTCACAGAGAACACTGTCGTGAGTCGACTAGATCCAGAATAAAACAAAACAACAACTCACCGATAGACGCGAGTAGCATCAAGCATCCGAACATTGTGACGAAAATGTGATACTTGCTATCTATATACACTACATGACAGCGCCATATCTTGCAAGAATTTATTCGTCATCGAGAACTTGAGGCGCCAAAGACTCACCATAAGGATATCTGAGCACCAATTTGTAAGAATAAAAGGGATGGTAAGAGGGGCAGGCGCAGTGTGTAATTCATAGGCGCCGGGACCTGATGGGTTGAAAAAAAGAAACTGATGATGATGATGCGTAGCGAGTGTATGCAGAAGGACTCACCTCCGGGATAATTCCTGTCATTTACCCAACTAAGATTGGTCATCTGCATGTTGGAGGCGATGTACAGGGTGTTCAATGCAAAGACTACGTTGACATAGATGAAGAAAAACCACTGCTTCTTTTGAGTGTGATCACGGGAACGGATCCGGCACCAGAGGGAATGAAAACACATGACATAGAGGACGATGGTGATTCCATAAAGGATACAAGAGATGATTGCACCGTACAGCCAGGTCTCCTCGGCAAAGACTTGTGGGGTTTGAAGGGGGTCCAACATTGCAGGATCACGGGGCGAAGGTCCAATTGACGTTCATCCAACCGTTGGAAGCCCATTGATATGTACAGCGTCAACACATCTCTAAGTCAAATTGGGTTGGATGTGGCTCACTTCAGTTAGGATAAATAACAAGGGGGGAAGTATAGGCTGCGAACTTGTGTTAGCCAATTGGAACTGGTATAATAATCCAAATAACCTCTCTCGCATCACTGTGACGCCTTTTTGCCAGGGAGGGCAGAATCTGGCATTTGTGGAACGTAACACGGGAAAAATGGTCAGTATGTGTGTTCGGTTTAACCTGGTTCGGCATCCAATGATACTTTGTTGGGTAGGCCCATATCGCATTCTTCCCATGCTGAACATGAACTGTACTCACGCTCGAATTTACTGTGATGCAACAATGATGGCAACCTCTCCATTTCGACTCATTCGCAGTTGAAAACGTCATTGAAGGTCCCCTGTGAGGCTGTGACAAGCTTCCAGACCCCTCAGGCTAGCGGCCATGATCCTTGGAATGCGCGCGTGCGCAACGGCCGACTCTCATTCCAATGTCACATTAGGTTCCAAAGCGTGCCTTAGCAGTCCATTACTTACGACTCAAGGAACTTTGAGCTTCAAGCCAGAGGGTGTATGTAGACGGGGTGTAAAGTGGGTGTAAGTACGTACCACTGAGTGTGCACTGGGGCAAAAACTTTATTATGAAGGAATTGCAAGTCTCTGAATGGCCAGGCTCCTTCCCATCCTTGTGCAGGAGGGTTCGAGGGCATCCTACTACGTAGTGTTTGAGTGTATTTGTTAAATCACGTGAGAATTTAAACCCAGCCTAACTTTATCCCTCGAACCCTCC